>OX328129.1:13804115-13859115 GCA_946811695.1 Gonocerus acuteangulatus | reverse complement strand
GGGCTGCAGCCCCCTCAGCCCCCCCCCCTTATATACGCCCATGCCGTGCATTCGCGAACGCCAGCGGGTGTCCGCTAAATTTTGTAACGCTTTTTTGTAACTTTTTTTTCAGTTTAGTATCGCTAAAATAAACATTTTATTTTTATTCGTCAGTTATAGCTAATAGATTAATAATGTGGCTTGAACTAACCAACTTGCAGATAAATGTGCTTAGTTATGCAGCTCTTGCGTGACGGACTTTTTATGTTTCTTTTAGCCTTACTCAGGAATGTATTCCGTTTATGGTTCTCCGGTAGGACTTCTTTATGGAGAAGAAACATGAGAGTGTGTATACTTTCTTCTAAAGAAAAGCCACCACCCCATAGTGGGAATGGAACCCACGACCTTCGGCACGGAGTGTTAAGTGCTCTCACCTTAACACTCACGGCCACCAGGCCTCCGAAGCTTACACAGATAATTCACGAATTGTCAACTCCTTCTACTTCCCGGCACATATCATATCGTCGATACAAAAGCAAAACTAACGAATATGAAAATCACCACTTTTCAGAGTAGAAAAGTATTTATTCATAACTTTTTTTTGGAAAGTCAAATATTCGGTAGATTTGACCTTTTGATAGTGGAATACTTTCCCTTTAATAAAGTGAAGTCAGATTGAAGAATTTGCCGTAAATAAGTCCAGCAGAAATTATTAAAGATGGACAATGAAAGATGCATTTTTTCATATTCGTTAGTTTGCATTTGTATCGACGATATGTACGGTGCAGTTTTTTAAACTACAAATTTTCTACGGTATTAAAGCCGGCTTCCACTAGTAGTACATGATTCATAATTAGCTGAAAGCAAAATGTCCCAATGTGTGTGCATGTGACGTGGTGTATTTAACAAATTTGTCCTACATTAAAATATTTTTACTTGGCTTAGCGAATTACTTATTCTCTACTGTTAAGCGCCAAATGGGAGGGTAAATGCAAAACTCACCGAGAAACAAGGAAAAACGTGACAAGGTAATATTGAAGATTAACTTTTACAGCTCTTTAAATAACTTAAAAGCTATAAAGATCTCCGCCAATGAACATATACGGCCTGTTAAATAAATCACAGAATATAAATATTAAAAACTATATTTGCGCTAAGAAAACCATCACTTTGGAATGCCCTTGGCTTCTTGGAAGAAAATATTATTATTGAGAAATGCTGCGTTTTATGACTCAAAATGCATAAAATAGTTTAAACCAAGGACCGAAATAAAAATTAAATGTTTCCTAAAAATTATGACAAAAAAATTACTCCATAATTTATATTTTTAAGATTAATGAATAACTGTTATGAAATTATTTTTATTTTTAAGTTTTTAAAATAAAAATTCTTAGAAATTTTTTTTAAAAAAATAATAAAATATATCAATTACGATGGAATTTTTATTTTTATTTCCCAATAATAAAAATTAAAGATAAAGTGAAACTCATTTATTAAATATCTCTTATCCTCGGAATAAATAAATAAATACTTTATTTGTAACCTTTTGTTTATTATAAGTTATTTGTTTATGTGAGTGAATCAAAGTTCGTCTAAATCCAATTGATTTGTATGAGTATATATTGTATATTATAGAATTTGTTTTTGTGCATTACTTTTTTGTTGTTTTTATTTCTATTCATTATTAGTCGCTATGTGTGCGAGCTCTGAAAATCAATAAATCTGTTCATTATGGCACTAACATTGTTTTTTTTATTTAAAATAATGTTTAAAGTTAAAATAATAAAAAATTGTTATTAAAAATTTTTATAAAAAAAAATTTGAAATAACATTATTCAAATAATTTTTATTTTTAAGTTTTTGAAATAAAAATCAATAGTTATTTTCGGTCCCTGGTTTAAACTATTTAAAAAAAAAAATCCAACTCGCAGGAACTGCGTCATCTTAGAGCGGTTGCGTTCATATCCCTAGTGCCATCAATAAAGGAATATAAACAGTTATTGGTAGGGTTTGATCTTTCGTTAAAAATATAAAATAAAATCTCAAAAAGAAGCAAGTTTAAAGCGTAACAACGAAAAACTGACAGTATCCTAGGCGGAAATGACTCCCTCGCCTTCTCAACGTTCGCTCTAGGAAAACACTATTATAAATAAGTTTCTCATTTTCTTCTTTTACTAAAATACTAATTTTACTGATAAATGCAATTTTAAACAGAAAACAACCAATTAAAAAAGTGAGTTAAACAAAGACAAAACCCCGTTCAAGAGAACATACCTAACAATTTCGAAGTTTCAAGCACTTATTCTCCGATTGAAATCGCCCCATCAAAAATTACATGAGATTTTTTTTTTTTTTTTTACAGAATGTAGTAAGCTTTCGAATGGCTACCTTCAACTGGGCAGTATTTTTTATCCCCAAATATAACTAAAATTTAAAGATATTAGTTCAGACGAATTTCAAACATGTAGAAAATATTTCTTTTGAGTCCCACAGTACCCAAAACCGAAAATGAGGTACAAAAACATTTGTTTCCCACTTTTCACAAAAACATTTTTTTCCCACTTTTCACAAAAACTGTTACATCGCTTTAAAAATGGTTTCATTCGTTTTCTTATACCAAGGAAGGTATAATTAATGTACCTGCTAGCATATGAACTCGAAATCGTACGCGTTACGATTTCTTCCCGCGAATTTCGCTCCAAAAACCATGTTCCGGTGAACCATGGATGTGGCACCTGGTAACTAACCACCGATGTAGTGGCCAGGTGGCACTGGCCATTAGAGAGAGATAGGACAAGACAGAAGGAGAGTGAGAGAGAGTGAGGGGGGGGAGAGAGAGAGAGAGAGAGAGAGAGAGAGAGAGAGGGAGGGAGAGAGGGAGAGAGAGGGAGGGAGATAGAGAGAGAGCGAGAGAGAGAGAGAGAGAGAGAGAGAGAGAGAGTGAGAGAGAGAGTGGGAGGGAGGGAGGGAGAGAGAGACAGAGAGAGACAGACAGAAGGTAACTAATGCACATAAATTCTAAAGATTTGCAGATATTTTTCAATAATTCTTTAAGCCTTGTGGAACTTCAATAGAAACATTATTTGAAAATGTTGTTGCTATAAAGCAACACTCTTATAGTGCCTAGAAAGTCATAGCTCCCTACAGCAATGAAATGATCAATTCTTTAGGTTTAATCCTCTAGATGATCTGTTCCAGCGATCTGTTCTAGAGATCTGTCGAAGATAAGACGTGAAGAGAATTGGTCTAGAGTTGCTTTATTGCTTCTCTATCTGATCTGTATTCAGAAAAGAGCCAGCAGATTTGTCTGTTCTTGAACACTTCCATTTCTTTCAGACATTATTCTCTAAGGAAATTGGTTTCAACATCACTTTGCGCAATTTCAAAGCTGAACCGAACCGGTGAAACAATATTTAACACAATGCTATTATTGTTAACTAAAATATGTAACAGATACTAAATAAGCCTTGTAATTCATTCACCATTTTATTATGGTGGCTGCCAGGAAATTAAGACTTAGGACATAGTACGACTGCTGACTTACAAACAAGACTTGTGACGGAGGAGTTGTGGACAACTTAAATTGTACCGCAAAAAAATTCCACGGCAAAATAACAACGGTATAAAAGATAAATTGCAATAACGAATTAAGCACGTATGACCTACCGACGATTCCTATCTCAATTCTCAGAAGGGACCCTGATGAAGCCTGTAGAATGTCTGGTGAAACGTCAGTTACCAATTCAATCCAGAATCCGAGAATTATTAACAATTTTTTTTTTTAAACATTTCAACAACTGCCTTTGATTGTGTAGTCGACCCAAGCTGTGTGGGTTTTAACCATTGAGTTAGTAGGGAGGGGAGGGATATTCTGAAAACTGGCGTTCAATCACTGTATCATTGGTAATTATGATATGTACCATTGGTAATATTGATATGTACCATTGGTAATATTGATATGGACCATTGGTAATATTGATATGTACCATTGTTAATATTGATATGTACCATTGGTAATATTGATATGCACCATTGGTAATATTGATATGTACCAGTGGTAATATTAATATGTACCATTGGTAATATTGATATGTAACATTGGTAATATTGATATGTACCATTGGTAATATTGATATGTACCATTGGTAATACTGATATGTACCACTGATAAAAAAATGGGTTTTAATTTTTAAATACATTGAAGCAGGACAAAAAAAAAAAGGAGGACTCGCTCAAAAAATGATCTCCAAATCAGCATCGTGTTCAGTCAGTATCGGGACTTCACTCGGAAAATCGTATTTTTGACCATTTAAAAAGTTACGAAGACAAGGTATAGTTGGGATTCGGCTAGGAGAAAAACGTCAGACTTTCAGGAAAAAATCTGTATTTGGACGTTTCGGCTGCACATTGGCAGCCTTCTTCAGCTAAAAAATATATACAACTTATACGTAAAAAAAATAAATATACAACTTGTAAGTAAAAAAAAAAACAGGCAGAAATGAGCGTAGTATATACATCAAGACAATATCATTTTATTGTTTAATGACGTATTTTCATTGTTTAAAAATAAGATATGTAAAAATTTATTGTCTTGATGTATTTACTACACACATTTCTGCCTGTTTTTTACTTACAAGTTGTATATTTATATTTTTTACTTATAAGTTGTATATTTATATTTTTTACTTATAAGTTGTATATTTATATTTTTTTACTTATAAGTTGTATATTTATATTTTTTACTTATAAGTTGTATATTTATATTTTTTACTTATACGTTGTATATTTATATTTTTTACTTATAAGTTGTATATTTATATTTTTTACTTATAAGTTGTATATTTATATTTTTTTACTTATAAGTTGTATATTTATATTTTTTACTTATAAGTTGTATATTTATATTTTTTTACTTATAAGTTGTATATTTATATTTTTTACTTATAAGTTGTATATTTATATTTTTTTACTTATAAGTTGTATATTTATATTTTTTACTTATAAGTTGTATATTTATATTTTTTACTTATAAGTTGTATACATTTAAAAAGTTTTTCTTCGCATAGACACTCTTGGTCATCATTTTTGATTAGTTAAGGAAAAATTTTAGCCCATAAAAAAATATTAAAAAATTGTTGCAAGGTAGTATTACACCTTAATATTTGTTTTAATTGTAATTAATAACAAAACTCCACCTGAAAGAGTGTCGACGAGTTATCTCGGTCCAGCCGACACCGAATTCCAGCTGCTCTTGCGGTTGGCTAATTGGCAGAACCCTAAATTGCCTAAATATAGGAACAAAGCTACAGATTCCACCGAAATGCACCTGGAAAACAGGAATTATTTGATTCCCGTTACGCCTGAGTAAATAAAGAGAATTGTTTAATATCCAACAATTACAAAGCATACACTCAAACTAACACGGCCCGTTTGTAATGAATAATTTCAAGTGGTCGGTAAATTTGCCCTCAAAACCAGTAAAACACGAATCAGAATTGGAGTGCAAAGAGGTTTTTCCTCTGTTTGCCACAATACAGTGGCGATTTATGCTTTGTTCACACATCTAGCATTCATGAGATTCGTGCCGTTTATACGAGATTTGAAGTAGATATCGTAAAACGGATTCGTGTTCTCATAACTCTGCTGTCATGTAAGATCATATTTTTACCGTGTTTCCGATCACGCTTTACGGGGATGCAGAAAACATGTTTAATTAAGGGGTAATAGTATCTTGTAACTTTATTTTACCATTTCTTTTTTATGGATTTAAATGCTTACTTGTAGACACGGTGGCCGTGAGGGTTAAGGAGTGAGCACTTAACACTTCGTGCCAAAGGTCGTGGGTTCGATTCCCACTAGGGGTGGAGGCCTATAAATGGGGTGGTAACCTATAGATAAAAAAAAATCAGTCCCGTAGCAGCCCATGGCCGACTAACAGTGAGTTATATTCGTTATTGTGATGGATAAGAGAAAAGTGATGTAAATATTATTTCATACCATTGTGAACAGCTTTGAATACAATACCAGGGCCGCCACATGTGGGGGGGGGGGGGACAGCCGGGTACTGTTGTCCGCAGCCTGGGCCGGACCTCGCTAATTGGAAAAAAATGCATATGTTATGAGCTTGTAAAAAGAATGGGGTTTAGAAATATAGACGGGCTTAGCCTATATTTATTGGAATAAGGTCTAATTTTTTTTTTTTTTTTAATGTACATAAACGACAAAACAAGTGCAGTACCAAAATATTATATTTCATTAGGAGTCGTAATAAAACAACAAGTACTGAATGTGACCTTTGCAGCACCGATTGTCGGCTTTTATTCTCTTTTCGCTCAAAACTCAAGAGGAAAATAATTTTAAAAGGTCCAAAGTCCTATAGCAAAGCACTAGAATTTTCAGTCAGGCTCGGAGAAGTGGGGGCCCGGCTCTGAGCAGTGGGGGCCCGGCTCTGAGCAGTGGGGGCCCGGCTCTGAGAAGTGGGGGCCCGGCTCTGAGAAGTGGGGGCCCGGCTCTGAGAAGTGGGGGCCCGGCTCTGAGCACTGGGGCCCCGGCTCTGAGCAGTGGGGGCCCGGCTCTGAGCAGTGGGGGCCCGGCTCTGAGCAGTGAGGGCCCGGCTCTGAGCAGTGGGGGCCCGGCTCTGAGCAGTGGGGGCCCGGCTCTGAGCAGTGGGGGCCCGGCTCTGAGCAGTGGGGGCCCGGCTCTGAGAAGTGGGGGCCTGGCTCTGAGCAGTGGGGGCCCGGCTCTGAGCAGGGGGGCCCGGCTCTGAGCAGAGGGGGCCCGGCTCTGAGCAGTGGGGGCCCGTGATCTGGTCCTGGGCCCGGCTCTGAGATGTGGCGGCCCTTCTTTTATAATAAATATTGCATATTATTGTTCACCGAGAAATCATCAACAATTTGAAAATTGAGAAAATACTTCAAAATTTCTTTTAATTTTTATTTTCACATATTACATGCACCATTTCATTTACATATTTATTTATTAAGGTTGTAATTAAATTATATGAATATACTTTATGAAAGGGTACCCTAATATTTAGAAATTTGGAGTCATATGAAGCATATATAAAGAAGTCACACTCATTTAAATTTAATATAACCATTTCTAATAGAACTTGTGAAACAAATTGGAAACAACTTGATAGATTGGTTGGTTCTCCAAAATATCACAGGTAATAATGTGATGTGCATTCACAATTGCTTCACCTTCAACTATGCACCTGGAACTAGGTAAGGCTTCTAGATAGCCAAAGAGGTTCCTCAGTGACAGTACATAATTTTGTTCATCCATATCTATACCTTCCTAATTTCTAGAAATAAAGTTCAGAAATTAAATCAAATTCGGGCAAAATTGGTTGCAAGCTGTTTATAGTCACACTAGAGTGAAGGTTACATAAATGTGTATTATTTCACTACCACTTACATATATTGCTTAATATATTTACATTATGAAAGGGGAATGTTTGTGTTGTCTTTAAAAGACAAATTTGTCATAAAACAGTAGGGAAATCATTAAATAGCAAGTAAAACACGAAGACACAATAGTTTTACTCGTGTAAACAATGCAAGTATACCTCCAATGCTAGTTCCAAAATTGACTGCATGGCGGCGCAGTGGTCAAAAACCGCCCAAAAGCGCTCAAAACTCAATAACATTTGATATTGTTGATTTATTAGAAACTTGAAATTACAATATTTCAACTAGGACTCGATTTTTCACTCGGATAACTTCAGACATTTTTTGCAGTCAATACTGACTTGATACTACAAAAAAAAAACTTCCAATACTTACATAGAGATGACGCGCGTCTGTCTTGTCGAGTTCGTTCACCTCTAGCACCGAAGTAGGCAGGTTTATGCAGCTAGTTTCAGTCTGGGGTCTTTCCCACGGAATATTTAAGCCCGAAATTAGAGAGACGCAAAAGCTATATGACAAAACGAAATTTGATACGTGTATTTTTTTTTCAGTATCCCTGTCCATGAAGGCGATTCGAAAAATACAAAACTATTTTTTTTGCCCTTCGAACATCCCATTAAAACAAGAAAAACATGCGTCAACCTTATCGGTCTGAAAAAGTAAAGTTAAAGGAACGATTTTGGTACATGAGGATTTGGGAAATTTTCTTCATGTCTAGTACTTCAATGATTAACCACAGTCTTGCAATCAACGGTGGGGGGCTAAAACTCAAGAAATGGCACTCTCACGAGGTATTTAACATATATTTAAGGCGAATGGGTTCGGAGAAAATACTTCAAAAAATCAATTTTTGAGCGCTTTTTGACTACTGTGCGGCGTATCGCTTAATATTAATTCCTAATAATAAACTATTACCCGACTCATCGTCGGCACTTTCTCCAATCGGATGTATTCTAGATTGTTTAAATTATTCGCCATTTTTGATCGGATCTACTAAACCCACACAAATTTATTTTGAATTTTTCCAAATAACCAGTCGAGTTAAACCGAGTCCACTCTGAACATTATCTTTGGCATAGAATTGGCTAAGTAGATTTCCTGTATGTGGTATCGTTGCCGACGTTTTCCATCTTATTTTATAGTGACAATACAAATAAATTAGCTTTATTCTATTTTAGCACCAAGCACAAGACATTGGTTGACAGCCATAATTACCTCTTGTCCGTAATATGCTGAGGACAGCTGATAGCATTTACCTTATCAGCCAGTTTGCTCTCATGAAAAAGCAATAATAAGAGCTTTTGATTTATTTGCTCCCTTTAGTTACTTCAAAGGCTGTTTTATCCTTTGAAAAGTTCATAATCTAATGTAGAATATACCAGATTTATTTGCCAAAAAGGTTTTTAATATTCGTTGAAGATTCTGTTTGAAGTATTTAGGGCAATGTATGTATATAAGGTTCTGAAAGTCATGAAGGTCGTGAGGAATGTCTAAGTCAGTACGCAGTCTACAGTCTGTCAGTATGTCTTTAATTGTCAAAGTTTCATTACACTTTGCACAGGTTGGTCTCTGCTTTTTTTCCATTAAGTACGAATTGGTTAGATGGCAGTGTCCAATACGAAGCCTAGTCAAAATCACTTCTTCACGCCTGATGCGGTGTTCATTCGACCTGGCTTTGGTAGTGTTTTTAATTTCTCGTAATTTCGTGGCTGATCTCTGCCAGTCTAATTCCCATTCTCGGAGGACCTGTGCATGTAATGCTGTACATACGTCTGATGTTGTCAGTATGTTAATGTCTGTAGTCTGTCTTTTTGTCGCCTGTTTCGCCGCTAAGTCTATACGTGTGCTTTGTGGTATGTCTTCATGTCCTGGTAGCCATAGCATCGTGATGAGATTGTTATGTTCTTGCAGAGTGTAAAGGTGTGAGAATATACTTGTAATGATTGGGTTTGTGCTGTAGATGTTTTCCAAGGAGAGTAAAGCACTCAAAGAATCCGTACATATAGTGAGTTTGTCTTTTTGTTTGTAGTGTAGTTCCGCTGTGAAGACTGTGCTTTGGTCAGGTAATTTCATCTGGTATGTTGTATTGTTTACTATTGCTGCTGTCCCGGTGCCGTAGTTTGTTTTGGATCCGTCAGTGTACAAATACTCTCTGTCTGAGTTCTGATTTATTATTGAATTAAACGTTTGTCCTGTAAAATATTGAGTGCTGTCGGATCAGTTTTTCTGTACTTTGTCAATGTCACGTCAATCTTCAAGTTCTTTACTCTCCATGGAGGAATGTTTGTAAATGCATTCGTGTAAATTGGTGTTTGTAATAGTGTGCTATATTTTGCATATTCCTTTATTCTCAACAACAGTGGTTTTGAACGTGACCTCGTGTATTTCTGTAGATTATTATTATTCAAAAAATCTTGGACGCATCTGGCTCCCAGCCCTATTGATTTAGCTATAAATCTAGTGCAAATCATTTTTCGTCTGTATTGCAGAGGAGGTTCACCTGTTATGGCACATAGACTTTCAGCTGGGCTAGACCTAAAGGCACCAGTAGCTATTCTGAGGCCAGTATTATGTATAGCGTCAAGGAGTTTTAATGTGGTTGGGCTGGCAGATGAATAAGCTATGCAGCCATAATCCAGAAGAGACCTGGTATAGGCACGATAGAATGTAAGCATAGTACATTTGTCAGCACCCCACTTCGTATTACTCAGAATTCTCAGTAAATTCAAGGATTTCTTGCATTTATTAAGAAGTCTTTTCAAATGGGGCAACTACGTGAGATGTCTGTCAAATGTTAGTCCTAGGAATGTTAGTGTGTCTGTGCAGTTAATCTTTGTGTTGTCAAGAGTTATGTCACAGGTTAAGTTAAGTCGTTTTTTAGAGAAGATCATGTATTTCGAATTTTCTTTTGAAAATTTTAATCCTGATTTACATGACCAATTCTCTAAATTGTGTAATGTCTGTTGAATATTGTGTTCTGATATGTCAAGTCTACTGCTTGTACTGTATACGAGGAGGTCATCAGCATACAGGCAATACTTTACTCCCTGGGTAACACAGCTGCTGATAGAGTTAATAGCGATATTAAATAGCGTTGTACTCAATACCTCTCCCTGAGGCACTCCACTCTCTTGTAGAAATACATCAGATAAAGCAGCACCAATCCTAACTCGGAATGTTCGGTGGGAAAGATAATTGATTAGATATTGTAATATATTTCCTTGTATGCCCCATTCCATTAACTGTCTTAAGATTTTGCTTCTCCACACTGTGTCATAGGCCTTTTCTAAATCCAAAGAAACAGCAAGTATGGACTTCTTTTCAAGAAAGGCATCAAGGATATCGTTCTCCAGTCGAGCAATATGGTGCATCGTGGAATGCTGTGGTCTAAATCCACATTGGTAGTCACACAGAATATTTCGACTGTCCAAAGACCATAGGATTCTTTTATTAACCACCTTTTCAAGCAGTTTGCTGCTGCAATTGGTCATAGAAATGGGTCTGAAACTCGACGCTGAAACTCGACGCTCATTAAAATGCTTGAGCAGAGTGACGAGGCCTATGTTATGTAGGTTCTTGTACATATCATACGTCAGTTACAGGAAGTCTTATATTTCCTTCTTGACATTTTTGATGCAAAAACTGATTTGAATAGAAATTGGCATTGCTGGATACTGAAGTGAAATATTCTCCCATTACATTACTTATGTCTTTTTGATCTGTCACAGTTATGTTATTGTTGTTTATTTCGGTTATAGGTTGTCTGTATTCTTTGTGCTGAATTTGGTTTATTTTGGTCCATATGTCTAGTCCTGAAGTATGTTTGTTTATACTTGTCAGATAGTCTATCCAGCATTTTTTCTTGTTATTTTTAATTGTCCATTGGGCCTTCGCCTTCTTACGCTTGTAGTTCTGAAGGTTAATATCTGATAGATTTCTACGAAATAAATTTAGAGCCTTTCTTTTATCTTTAACAGCTGCTTTGCATTCTTCATTCCACCAAGGGACGGGCCTTTTTGCGTACTTGTCAGAAGTCTTTGGTATACTGATTTCTGCTGCGTTAGTAATTAATGAAGTAAATTCTTGAATAGTTTTTGTCTGCCAGTTCAGGATGTTATCAGTAATATATTTTTGAAAACAGTCCCAGTCAGCTTTTTTGGTATTAAATCTTGTGATGGTATTGAAAATTGGTGTGTATGTGGAGTGTTTCACGATAATGGGAAAGTGATCGCTTCCATAAGAATCTTTGATCACCTCCCATGTAAGGCGTGTGTTTATGGATGGGGTGCTTAATGATACGTCTATGTTTGTAAGTGTTCCTGTTCTTGGGCAAACATGTGTCGGTGAGTCAGTGTTAAGGGAGATCAAGTCAAACTGTTCAAATATGGTTTGTAGCTGAGTTCCTTTACTATTACTGTTTGGAGAATTCCACATTAAACTTTGTGCATTCAAGTCCCCTAAAAATAGCAAAGGAGTAGGTAGTTGTGTCAGTAAATCTTTCAGTCCTAGAACATCTATAGGTTCCCTCGGTGGGAGATATACAGAGCAGATTTTTATTGGGAAAGGAATGTGTATTGAGAGAGCCACAGCTTGGATTGTCGTCCTGAGTAGGATGGGTTTACTACGGACGCTGTCAGCTACTAATATCGCTACTCCACCACATGCTTTGCCTCCCAGGGAATAGTCTCTCCTATAGATAGAGTAGCCGTGTTTGCTGATTTCCTTACCCTGTTTTAGATGTGTTTCTTGTAGTGCTATTGCTTGTATAGGTAACTGACTCAGCAGCAACTTTAAGTCTCCTATATGCCTTTGCATTCCATTAATATTCCACTGCAACACAGACATGGGTTAAGAGTTGTACTAGAAATATATGAAATGTCGCAAGTTCAAGATACACTACAGATAGACTATTTAGTTGAGTCAACGAAAGGTTGGGAAAATGCATAAATGAGATCAGAAAGGTATAATGAAGTTCAGGGTGTATTGAGAGGAATGTATAGGATGTATAGCTATTATAATTAAAATTACGATTTGGAATATGATAGAAAATTATAGTAAGTGAACATTTGAGTAAAACAAATATTTGTTATGCAGTCAGAAGGTTATGGAACATCGGGTAATACTTTAAATTTGTAATTATTTATTTATTTATTTATTGATAAGGCTTCGCAACTTGGCGAATCGCCTGGTCAATTGTTACATATTAACAAATTGTTAAGTTATTTTCATACAAATGTGTTCTTATTCTAAAACGTACTAGGGAACAAAAGTTATACAATAGCAAAATAGAAAAGAATGAGTGAGTTCAGAACAAAGAAAGAGAAATAAAAAATAAGGGGATAAAACAAAAACAAAAAAATAAATAAATAAAAATAAAATAAAAAAAAAAGAAATTAAAAAAAAAGAAAAATAATAAATAAATAAATAAATAATAAAAAAAAATATATATATATATATATATATACATATACATATACACACACATATACATATATATAAACGAAGTGGCAACAAAATGTTTTGGGCGCAGCTTTATACATATATATATATATATATATATATATATATATATATATATATATACACATATATATATACATATATATACATATATATACATATATATATATATATATATATATATATATATATATATATACATTCATTCATTTATGTAATATCGAATTTTGTTGATTTGCGGGTATGTTAAATTTTGTTGTAGGCATTAATGTGTTGTAGATATATTATTATAGTGTTTGTATGTATACTGTCAAGTGTGAGTAGCTCCTGGATGTCGTGAGGTATGTCAAGATTATTACGTTGTCTGCATTCTGTCAATATGTGTTTTACTATAAGTGTTGTATTGCAGTATTTACAAACTGGTTTGTCCGTTCTGTCCATAAGGTAAGAGTGTGTCAGGAAAGTATGTCCAATACGTAGTCTTGTTAATATTACTTGTTCTCGTCTTGTCAGGGTACTTTTATTAGTCAACCAAGGTTTAATAGTTGGTTTTATTTGTCGTAATTTATTATCTGTTTGCGTCCAGTATCTTTGCCAGTCAGTGAGTACTTGTTGTTTTACAGCCACGTTTAAGTCATCAGACGTCATTTTGTTTATGTCGTGTGTTGTCTTTTGGGTCGCTAATTTTGCATGTTCGTCAACCTGAGTACTTTGTGAAATTCCTGTATGTCCGGGTAGCCATGTTAATGTTATGTGTTTGTTATGATGGATGTGTGATTGTATGAGTATTTGTGTTATCAGTGGATGTTTGCTGTAAATGTTTCGCATGGAGAGTAAAGAGCTTAATGAGTCTGTAAAAATCATAATCTCATGTCTAGTGGTGTCCTGTAATTTAGAAAATGCTAGAAGTATGGCTTGGAGTTCTGGAGTGTATATGCTGGAGTCGTCATGTAGCTTTAAGGTAATATCAAGGTATGGTGCATTATCAATTACAGCTGCAGCACCTGTCCTTGAATCTATTTTGGATCCGTCGGTAAAAATAAACAAAGTTTGGGGATTAGTTGAAATTATCGATTTAAAAACATTTAGGTAGATAGTCAAAGAAGTCGGGTCTTTCTTTTTATATTGAGTTAATGTAAGATTAATGTTTAAGTTCTTTACCCTCCATGGGGGGTGTGGAAGAATTGTGTTAGTGTACAAAGGACTTTGTAATGATGTTGAAGTGTTAGTATCTAATAAATGACGAATAATTAATGGTTTTGCTCGGGGGTTATTTTGTAAATAATTATTTAGAAATGGATTTTTTTAAAACTTAGTTACGCATGGACTGTTGAGTGCTTTTGATTTTAAGATAAATTTCAAGTTGAGGATACGCCGTCTATACTCCAATGGAGGTTCCCCGGATTCTACGCAGAGACTGTCTACAGGACTTGATCTAAAAGCCCCAGTTGCAATTCTTAGACCTGTGTGATGTATAGAGTCTAGGATTTTGAGTGAGCTTTTGCTGGCAGAAGAATAAGCTACACACCCATAATCCAGCAGTGATCTGGTGAAGGAACGATAAAAGTTAAGCATTATACTTCTGTCAGCCCCCCATTTTGTATTAGCAAGTATTCTCAGTAGATTCAAGGATTTTTTGCATTTACTGACAATATTTTTCAAATGAGGAATCCATGTTAATCGTTTGTCAAAAGTGAGTCCCAAAAATGTCAGAGTGTTAGTGATATTGATGTTCGTCTGATTTAAAGTTAAGTTACTTAAAAAATTCGTCCTTTTCCTTGTAATAATAATTTTTTTGGTTTATTCAATTGAGAACTTGAAACCAGTTTTAAAACACCATTTTTCGAGTCCATCTATAGTCTTTTGTAATTGTATTTGTGCTGTTGCGATGTTCGAAAATGTAGTGTAGATGAGTAAGTCGTCAGCAAACAAACAGTATGATACTTCGTTGGGGATACAGCTCGTGATTGAATTCACCGCTATGTTAAACAACGTTGTGCTGAGTACACCCCCTTGAGGCACTCCATTTTCCTGAGGGAAAGCATCTGACAAAGCTGTACCTATCCTGACTCGGAATGTTCTCTGGGAAAGATAATTAGTTAATAAAAAGTCCGATTCGCAGGAACTGCGTCATCTTAGCGCGGTTCCGTTCTTATCTCTAGTGTTTATGAAGGCATTGAATAGAAACAGTTATTACTTTGTTTAGATCAATAGCGGAACAGCTATCCAAATGAAATCTCAAACAAACCAGTCTTGAAAGGTCTTGATTTACAATCTTACCTGTATGGGTCAGCTATACCATAAGTCGGGCAGAAAGGCCTCCGCTCAGAGGCATTTGGAAAGCCTTGGGATCTCTCTCTTTGAACGCTACATTTCTAACAATAAATTGATCTTCTTATTTTACTTAATCTGTTTTATTGTCAAATTCATTATCTGACTATAAGCAATTTAAAAATAACAAGGAATAAAAAACAGACAAAAAGAACAGTTCGAATAAGCGAAATCAATTACTTTAAAGTTTTAAGCACTTATTTCTCCGATTGACATTGCCTAATCAAAACTTTCATTAGAATCCTTTTTGTAGAGCATTTAGTGAGCTTTCTAATGTTCACCTTCCGTTCCCCAAGATTCTCAACCTTTTTCGAGATATTAAGGAAAGTATACAAAGTTACCAAAACTTTTCATGTCTGTTCATAAAATATTTTATTCTAACCCTTCCTTAACTCCAAACGTAACATAACTTTCAACATATTAGTTTTAATGAAATTAGAACATGCAGATAATGTTTCAACTGAATCCCGTGATTCTAAGTACCCAAACCAAAAACGGAATTCAAAAACTATTTTTCCAATTTTCTCGACAACGGTTAAAGCTATCGCCTTGAAAATGGTTTCATTCGTTTTCTAGCCCAAGAAGCCTATAAAAAGAGTACTTACAAGCTTATGAACTCAAAAACGTAAGCGTTACGATTTTTTCTGCGCGAATTTCGCCCCAAGCGCCATCTTCCAGTGGGCGGATTTTGCTGGTTAACGAACTTGACCTTTCAAATTGGACGACAGATTTTTGTACCAAATTTCATCAAAATCGGACCATCAGGGAAGCCAGATATGAGCGAACAGACAAATATATATATATATATATATATATATATATATATATATAAATATATACATATATATATATATATATATATATATATATACAAATTTGAACCACCGTTATTTTCGGTCTCTAGGGGTTCTGAAATGCGAAATTTTCTAGTCGGCACTTCCGGATTGTTTCATTGTATCAACCCTATAAGCGGGGTTCCTCCCTATGGGGGAGGGAGGAACCGCGCTAAAAACATAATAATATTCCCTTCTACGCCCCAGTCTTTCAATTGTGAGATAATTAACCTTCTCCAGACCGTATCATATGCCTTCTCAAGATCAAATGACACGGCAAGCACTGATTGTTTGTGAAGAAATGCATTTAATATGTCACTTTCCATTCTTGCAATGTGATGCATCGTCGAATGATGTGGTCTAAATGCACACTGAATTGGTGACAAGAAGTTACCATTTTCAAGAAACCACAGAAGTCTCTTGTTAATCATTTTTTCCATGATTTTACTGATGCAGCTGGTTAATGATATCGGTCTAAAACTGGAGGGCTGTTTTCTGTCTTTCCCAGGTTTAGGCACAGGAATGACAATAGCCTCATTCCAAGAAAAAGGATAGGTACCGTTCGTGAACATCTCATTAAGCAAACGAAGCAGCACAGAATGGCCATTGCTGGGTAAATTTTGTATCATGTCGTATGTGATTTGATCAGGTCCAGGAGAAGTTAGCCGTACATTGTCTAAGGTTAGTTTAAGTTCATGTAAAGTAAATGCGTCATTTAGAGGGTGGTCTCGTATAACAGTAGAAACGGCAGTAAGTTCAGTAATCCTTTTGTGTTCCAGGAAAGGTTGTGTATAGTGGTCGTCACTAGATATGGTACTAAAGTATGTTCCTAGAATATTTCTCATAGTCCGTTGGTCAGTAATGATGGTCCCGTTATGTTCAAGTCCAGTCACTGGGGGGTCGATATTTTTTATGAGTTATTTGATTAATTTTATTCCATATGTCAATTGTATTAGATTTTTCTGAAAGACTTGACACAAAATTCACCCAACACTGCTTTTTACTCTGCTTTATAACCCACTGTGCTTTGGCCTTTTTTCGTTTGTAATCCTGAAGGTTACTGAATGACGGTTCCATGCGGAATAAATAGAGTGCGCCTTTTCGGTCTCTTAAAGCTACTTTACATTCATCATTCCACCAAGGAACGGGTGATCGTCTGTACGTCTGTGAAGTCCTCGGAATACTAACCTCCGCAGCTTGTAACATAACAGAGGTTAGTTTGTCTAAGGAGTCTACATTCAAGGAGTTTAATGTGTTATGTATGAAATTTTGATAGGAGTTCCAGTCTGCTTTTTTAGTATTGAATCGAGGTACTGTATTGAAGAGAGGTGTTTGATTGTTGAATGAAATGTGGATTGGAAAGTGATCACTTCCGTGGGAGTCTTGATCGACATCCCATGAAAAGCGTGTGGTTAATGACGGAGTGCAAAGACTAACGTCAATGTTTGTTAAAGTTCCTGTCCTGGGGCAAAGGTGTGTTGGTGAGTCAGTGTTTAAAGGAATCAGGTCAAACATCTCAAAAATACTTCTGAGCTGGTTTCCTTTACTGTTAGATGACGGTGAGTGCCACATTGTGCTTTGGGCGTTAATATCACCCATAAGAAGAAATGGTGGTGGTAGTTGGGTCAGTAGGTCTTGAATTTCGTGTATGTCAAGTGGTTCACTGGGTGGAAGATAAATGGAACATATTGTGACTCTGAAAGGCAGGTGTACTGACACTGCTACTGCTTGGAGTGTTGTTCTTAGCGGGATAGGTTCGCTGTATATAGCATTATTGACATATATAGCTACCCCTCCACAAGCTCTACCTCCCAAGAAGTAATCTAACCTATAAATTGTAAAACTGAATAAGCTGACGTCTTTACCAGGTGTTAAGTGAGTCTCTTGTAGAGCTACAACTAGGGGCTTTTTCTCGTTCAATAAATATTTAAGATTTCCCAAATGCGCCTGAATACCGTTTATATTCCATTGGAGTATAGTCATTGCTTAACCTGTAAGTAAAACAAAAAATAAGTAAAAAATAATAAAGGGGAATAAACAAAGTAATAAGTGAATAAATCATAAAGTAAGGATATAACTAATAATATACAAACAATAAAAAAGTAATAATTGTAAAAAACTAGGTTATTTTCTTCCGATTCCTGTATCTTGGATTTCCATTAGGCGGGATCTTTGAGTCGTCTAGTTCTGTGAGTGTTTCCGTGTCACTAGATATTGGCGGCACGTGATCTTCGTCATTCTTCAGTGATTCTTCGTGTCCATTTTCTTTCTTCTTGTTTTTGGAGTTAATGGTTTGCGATTTAACATCCTTGATTTTAGTCGGAGGAGTAATGTCCTTGACTTTTTTCTTCGACGATTCTACTGTGGGTGGTTTTTGTATTTGAACCAAAGATTTCAGGAGCATATTTTCCATAACCTCCATTCTCTTACTCATTTGTAGAATCAATTCCGTTAATTGAGGAGAATTATCGGGTTCTTGTACTTTACTCGCTGCTCTCGAGGCATAAGATACTTGCTTCGATTTCAGGTATGTCCGTTTAGCTTCTGGGTAACTTAACTTGTTACAGGCCATTAGCTTTTTAATTTCATATTCTTGAGAGTAAACAGGACAAGTTTTTGCAGTGGTAATGTGGTTACCTTCACACAAACAACACTTAATTCCATTACATGGACCATCATGTCGCGGTTCACTGCAGGTCCTGCAAACAGGATCCTTCTTTCAGGATGACATATGATGATTTAAAAGTCCACAAGTAAAACATATTAACGGCTGAGGGATATATTGCCTTACAGTAACTGATAGATAGCCAACATAGATACGGCTGAGGGATATATTGCCTTACAGTAACTGATAGATAGCCAACATAGATACGGCTAGGAAGTTCTGGAGTGTCGAATGTTACAAGGAATAAATATGATTTCTTAGAGTCTTTTCCTATTTTCTTCAGTCCTATTACTCCTTGATCTTTCAGCTCAAGAGCAATTTCTTCCTCAGAATGATCTCTGATCTCCGGACAGAAGAAAACTCCTTTAGAATAATTCAACGTTTTATGAGCTGCAACCGAGATATTGACGCCGTTAAATTGTTTTTCCCTAAGTATTTTTGTTGCAACGATATGATTGGGGCAGTCCAGGAGAAGTAAGTTTTATATTGTTTTCGAACTTTAATTTCTTTTGAGAAGGAGCAAACCCACTTATTAATTATAAATGGACTAATAAGGTTAAAGTTTTTACCTGTGGTTTCCATGGTTTCCATTTTCACTACAAGATATCTTGGTACTGAACTTACCATGTTTTCAGAATTTTCACAAAGTTCAAACCAGGATTTCTTCTTCATAATTTGTTCACTATCACTATTCACTAATGTTTTACTAATTTCATCGCAAATACCTTTCCCTGCACTGCTCAAATTAACACTTTTATGAGGAGCAAATAAAGTAGCGTCTTCTATGTTTGGTTCAAACATATGTTCTCAATTTGTAACTACAATTTCTTTTCTTTTTTTTTTCTTTTTTTTTTCATCAATTTGTAATTACAATTTCTGAAAAAAAGATAGTTTTTAGAGGACAGATAATATTTCGCGTTACCATGCCTTGAGAAAGAAAGAAAATGGAAAA
Source organism: Gonocerus acuteangulatus (assembly GCA_946811695.1). Classification (NCBI taxonomy): domain Eukaryota; kingdom Metazoa; phylum Arthropoda; class Insecta; order Hemiptera; family Coreidae; genus Gonocerus; species Gonocerus acuteangulatus. The sequence continues at coordinate 13,839,483 of OX328129.1, read as the reverse complement.
ATAACTTAATACTGTTTTAAAAAAAGAATAATAACATAAGGGACATAAATAAAATAATATACTCAAAAAGAATAAGGTTAAGTTCTTAGTAACATCATTTTATCATTTTCTCGATTTAGTACTTTCCTGTCGTTTGTCAGTCTGTCCTTTTTTCTATTTGGGAGGAGTACGATATTTGGGAGGAGTACGATATTTGGGAGGAGTACGATATTTGGGAGGAGTACGATATTTGGGAGGAGTACGATATTTGGGAGGAGTACGATATTTGGGAGGAGTACGATATTTGGGAGGAGTACGATATTTGGGAGGAGTACGATATTTGGGAGGAGTACGATATTTGGGAGGAGTACGATATTTGGGAGGAGTACGATATTTGGGAGGAGTACGATATTTGGGAGGAGTACGATTTTCCTGGGGGTCAGATATTTCTTCTTTCTTCTTAGAATTCATTTTCTCACCTTCTTGTTTTTTAGTGATTTTCAGATCCACTAGTGGTTCAAGGCTTCCAGCAGCTTCTGGGTTTGCTTGTTTCTTATTTTTTTTATTCCGCTTCAAATTAATACTTTCACTTATTTCGTCAGACTTGACTGGGATTAGTTCTTTGATATATCTTTCCAATATTTCCATTCTCTTATTCATTTGGGCTATTAAACTAGTAAGTATTGATATTTCAGCCGCTTCTTCTGTCTGCTGTCTGGTCTTTGTAGAGTAGGTCTCAGTCCTTACTCTGCTGGCTAACCTCTTCGCTTCAGAATACGAAATATTCTGTAGGACCATCTTCTTTTTAACCTCACATTCCTGTGCATAAGCCGAGCAGAGTTTAGCTGTTGTTCTGTGTTCTCCTCCACACACGCAACACTTCGTCCTTTTGCATTCACCTTCATGCATCGGTTCTGCACATTTCCTGCAAGTTTGTTCCTTCTCAGAGGAAGATTTATGGTGGCACAAGCTGCCACAAGTATAACAGATGAGTGGAGGCGGGATGTACATGCGAACTGGTACTGAAAAATACCCAATAAATAGTTTTTCTGGTAATTGTGGAGTACTAAACGTCGCCAAAAATAAGGACGATTTTTTCGAATTGTGGCCAAGACGTTTAACAGACGTTACATTTTGATGTGTAAGCTCTTGAAGAATTTCGGAATCAGCAAGATCATTGATTTCCGAACAGTAAAATACACCCTTGGAACTGTTCAACGTTCTATGAGGTTCAATTTGTATTTTGTAACCATTAAATAACGTTTGTTTTAAAAGTTTGTTTGAAACAGTGTCATTCGGACAATCTAAAAACAGCAGCCCACTTTTTCTTAATTTTTTAACTTTCAGTGATTTTGAAAATGAACAAATCCACCGGTGAATGACAAAAGGATTAACATCATTGAATGCCTTACCTTAAAAAGTAAGACATTCAATGTTGTTACTAGTATTATACATTTTTTTTACAAAAAAAAATAATAACAATTTAAAATCAGCACCCTAAGAAACTCTAATGTGGTAACTATCATCGAAAACAAAAAATAATAATTTTTCCCAGTCCGGAAGAGACTAAAAATGTGAAAGCGAAAAAGTAACGTGACGTTTTGAAATTCAATATCTCCCCTTGAAATGATCTGATTTTTACGTCATTGGGCTCTTTCGATAAAAGAAAGACTTCCTTTTTAACCTTATAAATGACTATTGTATTATCTCAGAAGGTACTTATAAAAAATGGTTCACCAAATAAAATGTACGCTCGGTCGACTATTTTTCGATGCAGAATTACTAGAAGAAAATGGGCCAGATCGGTGTAAGTAGTGCGGGGGCTGGGAGGGTTGTAGAACTGGCAACGTCGAGCCCCCTCAACGCTTTCCCCAAGTGACAAGTTATATCTCTCACACTATAGGGATAAGTAACGTATGGAAACCCACTAAGATTACGCAAGTTGGACTTCTTGAGATTAAAGCCACATTCGAAATAAGAGTTCAAACGGATTAGGTGATTAAACTCCAATAAAATTAAGGAAACACACTGAAATATCTTTCTAAATCACATTAACATGAAACCCTGAACTACATGAATATAGAGAAAGAATGTCGATAACCACTGCTTCCGAAGAATGGTCAGAGCTACTCGTTCGAAGAAAACCTCATTTACTCTCCTCCCCCCCCCCCCTCCGGCACTAGGAAATGGCCAAAGTTATCATTCGATTAGGAAGCGAGGTTGAACCTTTTCTTCCACGAGGTTAGCCCAATAAAGGAATTCTCTCTGGGGGATGACGTCATTCTTCTCGGCCACACAGTACATTAGGATCACCTACAACTTTTCCTCTTAGATCAAATCTAATCAAATATAACTCCGAAACACGGGAGTGCGTGAAAATAGCGTATTTTCATATTAATTCTTATCTCTGACGTTCTTCATTAAAAACTATAAACATCTATGTACTATATTAACTATCGAAATAGGAGGAAGGCTAATAAATCTTCAACGCACACTTTAACCCTATGTTTTTCCTCTACTTTCAACATGTTTTACACCTCTTTAGGGTGAAAATATCTAATATATATTTGTCAAATACCACTCACTCACTCACTGACTCACTCACTCACTGACCTATCATCCCCCAGCCCAAACCGCTCGACAGAAAATTTTGAATTTTTGCATGGACACTCCCTATATAACGTAGGCACTCGCTAAGACAGGATTTTTTGATATTCGAATTTTTAAGTATTTTTAGAGGGGTTTAAAGTTTTAGTTGGAGACCCGGTAGCCGTGAGGGTTAAGGCGTGAGCTCTTAACACTCCGTGCCAAAGGTCGTGGGTTCGATTCCCATTAGAGACGGTGGCTTTTCTTTCGAAAAAAGAAAAGGCATCACCCCTATCCTGGCTAGAAAAGGGTGGTAACCTATAGATAACCCGTCCTAAAATTCGTAGTTAATAATAAATGGACGTTAAAATTTAAATAAAGTTTTAGTTGGTTAGAGCAGGCAAGCCAAGGCAGCATGTGTTGCTAGGACGATAAAAGAACAGCTGTTACCGTACATTATCTATTTCATAGTATTATTTTTAATTGAGGTTAATTTCCACTATGATGGCAGTCCTTGAATTACTAGAAATAAAATGTGATTTTGTCCCTCATAGAGTTTACGCCCTGGTGATGGCCCATCCGAGGTAATAATATCCCGAACCACTTGACACAAAAATTTGAAATTTTGCACAGACAATACGTTTAGAGTGTAAACACTCGCTAAGAAAGGTTTTTTTGATATTCAAATGTTTAAGTACTTTTAGGGGGGGTTGAATTATTAAGAAGTTCCTCATCGGCTCAAAAATGGTTCGATTTTGATAACATTTGGTACAAAAATCTTTCTTCTCCTTTAAAAGGTCAAGCTCATTAACCAGTTGAATCCGTTTACTCCGGCTATTCGAAAGGTTACTAAATTCTCTACAATAAGATTCTGTTATAATGTTCGGTGGGGCGATGTCAATCGAAGAGATAAGTGCATCAAAATACGTTGTGGCGGTTCGTCATAGGCTAATAACTGCGCCTATAGATCCTACCTCTATGGTAGACTATATAGCTGGAAGGTTCCTGCCTAGGAGGTTAACCAGTTAGTCAGTTTCCGAATATAGGACGTTCACCTGTGTTTTTGTACGCTTGGTTGTGTTATGTTATAATAACGTATCAGTATGGCCATACTTAGGTGTAATGAAGAGTTGCGATGGATATCCGCAAGTAGCATTTGTATTAATTGTGTATATATGTAGGATAAGATAGATTATAGTATGTACAAAGTAGTTCCTAGGTTAGCGATTAATTTCAATATTTTATTAGTTATTTTAATGTTATTAGTTGTTTTATTTAACTATTTGATTAAATTATTAATATATTAAATATTAAAATAAACACGTGTTTTATATAACCAAAACCAGAGTGACGTCACAATTACCCCCAAAGAGGTATATACGTTATGTGCAAAATTTGAAAGAAATCGGTTTGGAGGGCGTGAAACTGCATTTTTACCGAATTGTTTTATTTTTTTCTAGAACGAAATGCTCATGTTGGAATATTGGAAACACTGCCAGATTCTATAAAAAAAGTTTTTCAGACAGAGGAAAAGTTAGAAAATGCTCTCAAATAAACTGGTGAGAAGGAAAATATACTTGTAATACTCGTAAGTAGTAACTTTCTCATTGAGTTCTAGAATTTAGGATTTACTTCATTATTTGGGTAAATGTGAAGGAGCGCGGTCTCCACACCGATCCTTTTGAAATGTTGCACTATAACGTATTTTGATGCACTAAACACGAATCCGTTAAAAAAAAAAAGCTCGCTTTTCACTAGATAAGAAGTTATGAAACACTAAAGTTTACTGTTGTGTGGGTTCTGAAAGGTAATGTAACCTACTATGTTTGTCAACATGCGCATGCGCGGGTATGGAAAAGTTCGTAATAAGGATGTCTAATTGAAATTTACCATAAATTATTTATCAATTTATCTCCAGTTAGTTATTCAAAAATATTTTTTTTTAAATAATAAACCATTCTTTAAATTTGTTTTTAAATTTTAAGAAGATATCAAAACTCTAGTCAATCCAACTCGCTAAAATTAATAGAATTCTATTAATTTTAGCGAGGTGGATTGGCTAGGGGTTTTTATATCTTCTTGAGCGAGCGGAAACGCATAGCACGTATGCCCAAAAGCGACAATTTACGACCTAGTCAGCTATTACAAGGTGAGTCTAAATTTCAATTACACTTCGTCATTAAGGACTATTGCGCATGCGCGTGTTTTCAAATACGCTGTTACCCCGTCTTTTATAACCTCCATAACAGTGAACTTTAGTGCTTAATAACTTCTTTTCTAGTGAAAAGCGAGCTTTTTTTTTAACGGATTCGTGTTTAGTGCATCAAAATACGTTATAGTGCAACATTTCAAAAGGATCGGTGTGGAGACCGCGCTCCTTCACATTTACCATTATTTGTTTCAATAATGTTTCTTTGATGAACGAATTTTATTTTAGTCCAAAGAGTTCAATGGATATATCACTTCTGTTGTGATTTCAATACCTTTACCGTCGTCGTCAAGAGTGACTTCCGTTGTTATTTCATTACCTGGACTGTCTTCGTCAAAAGTTACTTCAGGTGTGATTTCAATACCTGGACTGTCTTCGACAAAAGTAATTTCACATGAGATTTCAATGCCTGGACCGTCATCGTCAAAAGTAACTTCAAATATGGTTGGCTCCTATTTGTCCATTTGCAGAGCAGTTTAATCAACTAAACTTTTCGTGAAACACTAGGGAACTCGTTTAGGACTAGGGAAGGCGTTGAGAATTCAAGTAAGTGAGACGGTGTTTAATATTTATCAATACTTAGCCAAAGCAAAGGCTGAAAACTATTTTAAATATAACCTCGCCTGTTCAAATAATAACAAATAACAATGCCAAAGGGTCCATGACGACCCACAAGAGGTCCTTGTGAGAGGAATGAATTGGGGTCCGTGATAGGTAAACAGGGGTCTACGATAGTAGATCACGTCTAACGCGGTCATGATTTTAATGTTGATAATTCATTATAGAAAAAACACACAAATAAATGGTACCGAAAGAAAACGTTTTCCGGTCGTATGATACTTTTCAGCGCGGTTCCTCCCTCCCTCCATAGAGAGGAACCCCACTCACATAAAAGTCAGGTTGACTTTCCATAGATCACGAATATAAGTTATGACGTGGCCCCGGTAGCATGGGCGTATATAAGGGGGGCTGAGGGGGCTGCAGCCCCCCCCCCCCCTCCGAAATTTTGATAGGAACGGTAAAAATGTGTCATAAACCATACAAATTACTTAAATGAGATCACTTAGTTTATAAAATGTATTTTATTTTGGGTATAATAGCGTTTTAATAGGCTAAAACTATTCTAAGTTCTCAATTGTTAGTATTCCATACCCCGGAAATGTTTTCTTAGAATTAGCTGTAATAATATAAGTTATATTTTAATATGAACCTTCTAAAGAGCTTCATTAAAGCATAGATTCTTTTAGGAAAAAAAAAACGCTTCACCTTCAATTATTTTGCCGCCTATCCAGGAAAAAATGATATTTTTTTCCGCTGCTAAAAAACACCTATTTTACTTATGGGTTATATAAATTGACTATTATCTTGACAAAAATTGGCATTTTCTTTGGCGTAGTTGACAAAATAATTAAATAATTCAAGATTTAATAGTTGTAATATTGTATAGTTGCTTTAAAAAGTATTTTATTACTTTCTACTTTTCATGTTCGCAAGAATGGATGCCAGATGGGTTTTATGTCGTCACATGGTCCATCTGAGAGTAACCTCGTTGGAAATGGATTAGTGATACTGGAACTGATTATTGTGTTCGAGATTCTCGTGGTCTACTTTGTACCTTCCTTTCGAGTAAGGTTTGGCAGCCCTCGCTTGTTAGTTTTCCATCTATTCCTTCTCAGTCCCGAATTATAGGTATTCCTTTTCAAATATTGTTTGCTTTTGTGTTTCCTGTTATCACATACTATCTCTTTAGTAGTTTTCATAAGGAATTTATGTGTTTTCTGGCTGAGCATATGCCAAGACATGTTTGTTTTGAAATATCACTTCATTTTCCAATTTTTAACTTTTATATTTTCTTTATTTTGTTTTTTTTTAGGCTTCCCCGACTAACAATAAGCTTTAGACAATCTTTTTTTTGTTTTTGTTTTTTTAATCAAGATATTTTGTATTATCTTGCAATGGTTGGAAATTATTTTTGATAAGTTTGTTTTGGAATGATGTAAACCAGATTCCAGGAAAGTTTTGTATTTGGTTGTTGTGCTTCTTAACACAAACCACTTTGAGAATTCGAATATAAGAGCCAGCTTTTAAGAGTGACTTTACATTTCTGTTTACCCTATATATTTTAATCTAATAAACTCTTTGAATGTTTGCAGAAATGCCTCGAGGGAAAGGTACTGAAGAATCTGACAAGCTAACAAGAATTGCTATTGTAAATTCTGATAAGTGTAAACCCAAACGATGCAGACAAGAGTGCAAAAAGTCATGTCCTGTCGTGAGAATGGGTAAATTGTGTATAGAAGTGACACCTAATGATAAAATAGCTGCAATATCAGAAGAATTGTGTATTGGCTGTGGTATTTGTGTGAAGGTAAGCTAAATCTTACTTGAAACATTCAACAGTTTTTTCGTGCCCAACCATTTAATTTCTTAGCTTGCCCTGATTTCAGAAATGCCCATTTGAGGCCATCACAATTATTAATTTACCCAGCAATTTAGAAAGAGATACAACTCATCGATATTCACAGAATTCTTTCAAACTCCACAGACTTCCAATTCCAAGGCCAGGAGAAGTTTTGGGTCTGGTCGGAACTAATGGTATTGGAAAGTCTACTGCCCTCAAGATCTTGGCCGGTAAACAGAAGCCTAACCTCGGACGTTACTCTGTAAGTTCTTGCTCAGTATTACTTGTAAATTATATTTAAAACACTCCTTATCCATTTTATTTTCATGTTTTCTTTTTATCTTCAGAATCCTCCAGATTGGGCGGAAATTTTGAACCACTTTCGAGGGTCAGAACTTCAAAACTATTTTACCAAAATTTTGGAAGACGACCTCAAAGCTCTTATTAAGCCTCAGTATGTCGACCAAATCCCCAAAGCAGTTAAAGGAACCGTACAAGCTTTGTTGGACCGAAAGGATGAAAGGAAAAACCAAGATGAAATTTGTAATTTATTAGGTAAAGCTCCTTAATGTCTTTAAACATTCAATATTAATTATTTAATTACATCAAACAATAACTTATAAATCAAATTATGGTTGATTGACAATTGCATATGACACGCCCACAGAGGTATGGCATTACCTAAAAGTTTTAATTCACCGACCAATTTCCTCTGTAAAATTTTGAAATAATTATAAACAAAAACTAATTACATTGATTTTAGTGAAGATAATTAAATGAGTAATTTTTTTTTAAATACAGCAAGACAAGGAAAAGTAAACTGTATTTTATAATTTGAAAAATAAGGAATATTAAGGAGGAAATGTTTTATCTGTCCAACCTTATCATGAAGATCTTACCGTCCAACTTATTCATCACATCATACATTAATTAGAAAAGCTTCAGCAAGTAATTCATTTAAATCCAAATTTTATTAAATTTTTCATAAGTATAAAAAATATTATTGAAATCTTTGAGTCCCTTTAAATGCCCAGAGTGGCCTTTACTATGCTCTGGCCTTATGAATTTTCTCTTTGGGTTTAGTTATTAGAGGCTGAGTAGACCTAGGGACAGTCTGGGAATCCGAATCGACCCCTCAAATGACGATAAAATCTTTCAGTATCAGTATATCTTAGGTTGGAAAGTCAAGTTGTTTATCGAAGCCAGGATAGGCGTAATAAGATAGAGCAGAGTAACTTTGTACAAATCCCATTCAGTGAAGTTACATTAAGTTGAAGTTAAAAATTTTTAATTTAAGTCACTGAAAGTCTATGCGGTTTAATAAACTAATGCCTGTTCTGATAGATCGTACAGTTTGAAGGAGAAAGGGGCGAGGCCTATGTCCCCGTAGAGTAACTCCAGGGAAAATGCTGTCTTTTATAACTTTATCATTGAGAGGTGTTCAATTTAAATTGTTTTCATTTTTAGTTTGGCAAAATATTAATAAACATTAACAACCTTGCCTGGCCACCCAAAGCCTTCCCTGATTCTAAACAATTTAGTGTTTCACGTGGCGTGTGTTTTGTTCCGCCAATTTATAAATGGTTGGACTGCAGGGAATATTTCTCTACCAAATGTTCTCACATAGGCGGAGAAAGTGAATGATCTACCTTATAAGAAGTTATAGGAGGCCCGGTGGCCGTGAGCGTTAAGGCGTGAGCACTTAACACTCCGTGCTAAAGGATCAAGGGTTCGATTCCCACTAGGGGGGAGGGGGTGGCTTTTCTTTAGAAAAAAGAAAAGGCATCAACCCTATCCTGGCTAGAAAAGGGTGGTAACCTATAGATAACCCGTCCTATTCGTAGTTAATAATAAATGGACGTTAAAATTTAATAAGAAGAAGTTATAGATTTTTGTCTCAGATCCAAAAATCCCTGCTTCTATACATTTTTAGAATTCTAGGGCCTAAAGAAGACCTTTTGGCATATCAATCTTTTCATAATATAAATATTTAATGAAATTGCAATAGCTTTACATTTAATATGTATGTACATATGGCAAAAATACAATTATTTAGTTATTCATTGTTATGATGACACTGATATACATTTACAAAACAGTAAATAAAAAACTTATCACAATCAATACACTACAATATCAAAATCACTAACTGAAAAAAAGTCATGCCCAGCTGATAGTAGTAGCTCTCTTATCATTCTAAGGATAATTGTTTCTTATTTCTTGATCAAATTAATTCTTCTTGTAATGATAATATACTTCTGAACTAGTTTATATAAAGCATCAGTTGGCTCCATGTTGTGTTTTTTTTTAAATCATATTTTTATGAGAACTAGGGATTTGTAGTTCAGGAACAAACAAGTTACTAAAAGAACTGTTAGGAGCGCTCTTCATTTTAGTGACCTATCTTTCTTTATACCCCCTCTTCACCCAACCAATGTTCAACCCACTTCAAAACAGAGTTGGAAAAAATTAATTGCGGTGGCTATTGTCGATTAACAATTAAAAATTTAAACTTGCTATTAGGATTAAAAATTTAATTGTAATTGCGAACTCCCGTGATTAACAATTGATTAATCGTAAATGCGAAATCTCACAATTAATGAATATATTGCCAACATTTAATTATGAGAGACAGGCAGTGGACCGGAAGTACCATTAAGTGCCCCAGATCCCTCGGAAGTGACCACTTTGTGAATATACTGACCCAAAAGTAATTATCAGAGACAGGAAGTAAACCAGAAGTACTGGAAAGGCATTAGAACCACTCCAAAGTAATCCAGGGACGAATATATTGTTCCATAGGTAATTATTAGAGACCGGAAGTGAAACAGTTTGACCCAAGTGTGAATAGAGTGTTCCGGAAATGATAGCAGGGTGTGGAAGTGACCAGAAGTAACCCAGATTAAGAAGGGGGTAGAGTACGCCAGTGACCGGGCCTGATCTCAGCGTCCAATCAGAAGTGGCATAAGGACTGGAAGTGAGCCAGCATGACCCAGGTGTGACCGGAAGTGGACAGGAGTGGGAAAGAATCCCTCTGTAAGATGCCCTGAGCTCACCGGAAGAGGGCCAAAGTAGATCATAAGTGGTTTGAAGTATACTGGAAATGACAAGAGGACCGGAAGTAGTCAAAAGTGGACTAGAATATGGCCTGAAGATGAGCAATTTTGGACTGAGCGGAGCAGCATTTTTGTTAAAATTTAGCTGTATTTTTTTACATCAAATTCATTATAAAAATTAATTGTTAATTGTTTTATGAAACTAAACAATTAATTTAATTGTGATTAACAATTAATTTAATTGTGATTAACAATTAATTTAATTGTGATTAACAATTAAATGGTTAGTTGCAATTAAATTAATCGTGATTAAATTAATTGCATACAGCAATTAAAGGAGTTAATCACAATTAAATCAATTGCAATTAAGATGTTTAATCTTGATTTAATTAATTTAAAGGAGTTAATTTAATTTTATCTGGCGATTAAAAAATCAATCGCGATTAAAAATTTCATTGTTTGTTCAGGCGATTGAAAAAATTAATCAGCTCCCCCCCCCCCATTTATATACGCCCATGCTACAGCCCTACTCCTCGCCCAACAGCCCAAGCATCGAATGCTTATAGACAGCTATAGATGGAAATGCTTAGGACAGAATTTATGGAATCTTTTGTGATTGATAGTGGAAGCAATTTTAAATCACATTTTATGTTGAATTTTTTACAAAATAAAGACATCAATTCTTTTGCTCTTGAAAGAAGCTTGACATATTCTCAAATTGGATAATATGGCTCTTCAGGAAATAGGATAGACACTTTTCATAAATGCCTTTATTTTCCCTTGTTAGCCAACAACGATGTATAGGATAATTAACCCATTTCCTGCTACTAACACAGATTTCTGTGTTTGGCTGACATGCCTCCAGTGCTACTAGCACAGATCTGTGTTTCTGAAAAACTGATGCTCTCACGTATTCCTGTGCCTCAGAACCGCATTGCCAGTAGATAGTGTAGGCACCTCCTTTTCAAAATATCACGTCCAATGCTATTGCCATTTTGGCTCACTTTGGGCTACCGCTGCTATTTATTTTAATTTACGTCCTATCTTATTATTTTTTTTACAATGTCTCAATCTGAATGGCCCGAGCTCCATATGGTGCTAGTCCAGCTGTAAAGACTTGATGAGCACTATATGGTGCTCGCTGTTTGAACGTGTTAAGCCAGGTTTATGTGTTAGCCCTCAGACTTTATTATACCTGCTTTTAGAACTGACTGTGTAGTGTGTCTGGAGATAGTCACTGCTAAAGACTTGTGTCCGTGTTTGGTTAATGCATTTGAGCCTTATCTAGACTCACTAATAACAACAAGAATACATATATAATTGCATCATAACAATTTCTTGTTTTCATAGTACATAATTATTTTGCTGTGAGGGTGCTATAATTTCACCTGATTGATTGTTCCAGATTTAGATAAGATCCGAGACAGGTCAATAGAAAACCTCTCTGGAGGAGAGTTGCAGAGATTTGCTTGTGCAATGGTTTGCATTCAAGATGGAGATATCTTCATGTTCGACGAACCTTCGAGCTATCTCGATGTCAAGCAGAGGCTTAAAGCTGCTTATACCATCCGATCGCTCATCAGACCTGACAAGTGAGAACACTCTGCTATATTATAATATGAAGTATAATTTTGCTATATATGTACATGAATCCATAAATAAAATGTGTAGTTATTGTAAATAGGGGGGCCCATTGTAGGGGAGGGGGATAATGTGTCCATTGTAGGGGGGGGCATTAATTACATTTTGAAAAACTTGAATATTTTACAATACAGGGTTTGTCCGGAAAGTATTAGCACTGAGTCAATTGAAAAAAAATTATTGAGCCAACCGTTACAATTTTTTTGTAAACTTTCAAAATAGGCTTCTCCTGTGTCTATAGATCGCTGCCAGCATGATTTCCAAGCATTGAAGGCGTCACAGTAGACATTCTCCGGAATAGCCTTTAGAACCACGGTACAAGCTGCTTGGGTCCCCACTGTCATCTCAAAACGCTTTCCTTTCATCGATCTTTTCAAGTTAGTAAACAAAAAGAAGTCCAGGGTGCCACATCTGGGCTGGAGGAATGGCATGATGCCTGCCAGGCTTGGTAGCTGGTCTCAAAAAAGAAAGTGTGAGCTGGGGTGTTGTCATGATGCAACTTCCAGTCGGCTGCGATGTCTTATCTGACCCGATTGACCCTTCGTTTGAGTCTCTTTAGCACTTCCACGTAGAACTTGAAGTTGATGGTTTGTCCACAAGTCACAGAGACGGTGTTTGTCAAAGCCGACGATCTTCATCGCCGACCTCTTCCCGGCCATTTGAAAAGGCCTTGTGCCACCGAAACACCACTTCTTGCTAAAGTATTATCTGGGTAAGCCTGCTTGATCTTATCAAACGTCTTTACGCAGATTTACCGAGCTTCACACAGAATTTAATCGCCAACCTCTGCTCTAACGAATGCTGTATTTATTGTATTTTCAGCTTGCACCCTTCACAAAAACTCGTCCCCCGAAAAAGCCTGTCTTGACTCTTTGTTTGCTCGGAGACAACTCACCAACCCCTCGTTTGTTTGTTAGGGACCCCCAATACCGAATCCAGTCGACTAGCGCGCGCTCCGAAGTACAGTCGCGGCGGAAAAAAATCAGTCCTATTACTTTTCGGACATACATGATATTTACACAAGCTTGGAAATTCTATCAGCCCAAGTGACACTCAATTGTTCATTGAAAAAGTCAGACTCGCAAGAACTTTGTCATCTTAGCGCATTTCTCTTCATATATAACATACACTCGTTTAAACATTTTTGCACTGAACCCCCCCCCCCCCCAAACGGTTAATAATTATTTAAAAGATAGTCTGACAAATGTCAGTGACAAGTATCTATTCCTAGCTTTATGAAACAATTGTTATTTATTATGTGTACAATAATATCTCATTGAAATTTGCAGGTTTATTATTGTTGTCGAGCATGATTTATCAGTACTCGACTACCTGTCAGACTTCATCTGCTGCTTATATGGAGTTCCTGGGGTCTACGGAGTCGTTACTATGCCTTTCTCTGTCAGGGAAGGTAAGCATCAACAAAGTTCATTCCTAATTCTCCTCAGAATTTTCTTCAGATTTTGTTATTAGTCAAAGATTGTAAAACAAAAAATGTATTTATTATAAATTTAGTATCGAAAAAATGTTTCTCTGCTCATAAAACACAATTCAACTTTATTTCATTATTTGCTGTAATTATAATATTGCATATTTAACCCATTTGATATTACTAACTAGGGTGTAAAAAAATCATGATTTTTTTTTTAAAAAATCAAAAAAATCGGATTTATTTTATTTAAATCAGATTTTTTTTATTTAAATCGGATTTTTTTTATTTAAATTGAATTTTGTTACTAAAACCGGATTTAAAAAATAAATCAGTCTTTTTAAATGTAACTAGTCTATATAGAGAGCTGGTTATTACCTAGTTGTTCATTATATAAACCTGTAACTAAAATATTTGTTTATTTACAATGGAAATAATGAAATAACTATTCTAAAGTGTTTTGTCTTAAGTGGATAATTTTGGGAGCATAGTAGAATTGACGGATCATATATACAGGGGTTGAAGTTGTCCTATATTTTGAGACCGGAATTTCTGAAAATTTAAGGACTTAAATCGACGAAAATCATTAATTTTCGGTGATTAAAGACATTAAATTTAAATGTACCAGAAACTCTGGTCTCAAAATATACGACAATTTCGACCCCTGTATATATAATGACTTAATTTTCAAATTTTAAAACAAAGATTTTAGAAATAAAGCTTTACAGAAATATTAATCACAAGAAAACGGATGGTATTATATTTACATATTTTTTTCTGATTCGTAAATTGTAAGTATGGATGTAATTATGCGCGTTATTTTAAAGTATTTAAACAGTTTTTTATTTTACATATTTTGTCAAAACTCCATATTTTTACATATTCTTCCATAAATACATATGTTTGCCACATATTTTAATATTCTTTTTATTTTGTAATTGAAGAAATAAAGTAAAACCGATAAAGAAAATAGAATTTTACCCATTGAGTCTAGGCGACTGTGTCTTTTCTAATTCCAAGAAGGTGGCTGTGTATATACTATGTCAATACTAGATACAAAAGGCATGTTGTTAGTGGATAGTATTAGAATCATACGAGAGTAATAGAGAAAATCCAGGATTTAGAAGGAGATACTGGGAATGAATTGAAAATAAAGTGAAAAGACAGTCTAGAAAAAACCCTGGTTGGAAAAATATCCACATTATTGTGGATATCCATAGTGGCAAAACGATTAACAGTTGAGTTGAATCCCACTCTTCAGAGCAGTTGATTGTAGCCTTCAAATTCACACCAGTGACTTTAGTAGATGTTGAAAGATAATTCAGTCGCTTCAAAAGTATACTCAGATCAGACCGGCAACATTTCACGTTTGAAAATTTCAAAATTCAAGTTGTAGCAAACAATCTTCCAAAATAATGTTCATCTGTATAAATTTTCAACTTTTCCACCTTTTATAATGAATTCCTAATTTTTATTTATGCTTTATTTTTCAATATGTTAAACAGTTTTAGTCATTTTGTTCTATACTTTAGTTCTTTCCATTAATAATAACAGAGTTCCTACTTATTATTTATGCTTTTCTTTTCAATATTTTATAGTGTTAAAGATATTTGTTTACTAAATATTTTCAATTTTTTATTAGATATTTTATTACAAATATTTAAATAAAATATATATTTACATATTTTCAATTTTATATTACACTAGCCGAATACCCGTGCTTCGTCACGGCAGATAATTAGTTATTTAATTGCGTTAAATAATGTATCAGCAAAATTAACGCTACTATATAATTTTTTGCAGTTTATTATAGCACGGTCTCCATCATACAATATTTTATACAACAACTGTTAAGTATGTATGTATGTATGAATAAGGTTTAAGGACGAAGAACGTCAAAGGTTACCATCGTCCTGTAAAGTGTTTTTCAATGAAAATTATTTTTGTACTATAAAGATATTACAAGAGTCAATTGCACTACATATATTGTCAAGAATGCTCTTAAATTGTAATGTTATATAATGTTCAAAGGTTTTTAAAATTGGTCCTGAAACTGCTATGGCTAATATAATTGTTTTGCATAGATACTACTATAATAATAATTATGGTGATATGAGCTTGGTCCGTTACGGCATATTATTTAAATCTATATGTAATCAATGCATCTGAGTTCAAGGTATAGAATATATACAGAAATTATTTATTTATTTTTATTTTTTTATTTATTTTTTCTATTTATTTTTTTTATATATTTATTTATTTTTATATATTTATTTTTTTGGCTATATTTCTGTATATAATTTTGAGAAAATTTAGTACTTTGTCCACCATGGAGTGGTTGTCTGCAAGTGCTTCAGATATATCTTTTGGAATTTCGTTCTTTTCTAGGGCTTCTTCGTATAGCTTGCTGGACTCGAAGATATGCCGCACAGAAATCGGTTCATTACATGACACACATATAGGCTTTTCCTTCCCCTCCATAAGGAAACCATGAGTAAGTCTGGTATGACCTAGGCGAAGGCGAGCTAAAACTACCTCGTCTCTTCTACTGCTGCATTGGGATGATCGCCATGGCCCTAGATTTCTTTTGACCATTTTCAATTTATTTTCGGAAACTTCCGCCCACATGGAGTGCCACCCCATTTTTATTCTCTCCACAGAAGGCGCTCATAATTCCTTTGGTGTTAGGGTTGTGGGTGTGATTTCCGTTAGATCGTGTGCTGCTTTTGCCGCCATATCGGCAATTTTATTACCCAATATTCCCTTGTGGCTAGGAACCCAAAAGAAATGAACTGCTTTTCCTAAAACGTTCAGCATTCGGATATATGTTTGAATTTTTAGGCTTACTGGATTTCTTGGATACATCTGCAGTATGGAGCGGAGCACGCTTTCTGAGTCGGAGCACACAATTATGTTTTTCTTCTCCTGGGACATGGAGAACTGTAAGACTGCTGTAATGGCATGGGCTTCTGCTGTAAATATTGTATTGCGTGGGTCGAGTTTGAACTTGCGGGTTGTCAGAATATCGGTGACAGCACAGGCGGTTGATCCATTAATTCTAGAGCCATCTGTGTATAAAACAAGCTTGTCCTGAATCTTGTCCAGCATTTCGAGGAGTGTTGCGTTCACCTGAGTAGTGTTAATGTAGGCTTCCTTTTTAAAACTAAATATGCAGTTAGGTTTTTCAAGAGTCCAGGGTGGGGTGTCCAGCGGTAGTAAGGGCAAATTTGTCTTCAGCATATCTTGAACTACAAGAGTCATGCGTAAAGATAATGGTTTAGAAGCTGATGTGTTTCTATTGTAAGCATTGACAAATTGAGGACTGAAGATGTGCTTGTAACAAGGGTGTTGAGGAATTTTATATATCTTGCAGATATATTTAGCAGCTAGTGTGTGACGCCGGAATAATAGGGGAGTCGTACCTGTTTCTACTGAAAGACTGATCACAGGGGTTGAACGGAATGCTCCAGTGGCAAGGCGAAGGCCAATGTGATGCACTGTGTCAAGTGCACTCAGAAGTGCAGGTTTTGCTGAACTATACACTAAACATGCATAATCCATTTTTGAACGTATTAAGACTTTATATATTTTCAGGAGTGTCGCTCGTTCAGCCCCCCACTTAGTATTGGCTAAAATCCTGAGTATGTTCAGTTTTTTCATGCACTTTTCTCTCAGGTCTTTGAGGTGATAGCTCCAGGTCAGTTTAGGATCCAACGTTACACCTAGAAATCTTGTGCGCTCAACATATTTTAGTGAAACTTGCCCTAAAGTGAGCACAGGAGGTGCATCGCTGTTTCGTAAGCGAGTAAAGTGCATGCAGCAAGTTTTGTCAAGGGAGAAGGTAAATCCAGACTCTTTGCTCCACTCGTGTATCCTGTTAATGGCTGATTGTAAGTGTTTTTTAATATATGCCAGACTCCTAGATCTACACAGAAAAGCACAGTCGTCTGCATAGAGAAGTCCTTTAACGTGGGCGTTTGAAATTTCAGTGATATCGTCTATATTTATGTCAAATAAGGTTGTGCTGAGGTTACTGCCCTGTATAATGCCTGTTAACATTCGGAATTCATCGGATGAAGTGTTCCCTAAGAGGACTTGAAAAGATCTGCTCCCCAGGAACTCTTGAATGAACGTAGGTAGGTTACCTCTGAAGCCCCAGTGATACAACCTAGATAGAATTTTGTGCCGCCAGGCTGTATCGAACGCATTTTTGATATCGAAAAATATCACTACAACATGTTGCTTGTTAATAAATGCGTTTTGCAGCTCTGCTTCCAGCAAAACCAAGTTATCCACTGTAGAGCGGCCCTGTCGGAATGCCGATTGAGTGGAGCTTAGGAATTACTGTTAAGTAATCAAAGTATAATGTTTCTTGACACTGGGGCGCTCCGGCCAGTGCCAAGAAACAGATTACCAATAGATAACCCGTTATCTATAGGACGGGGCTGAGGGGTCTGCAGCCCCCCCCCCCCCCTGCGACATTTTGATTTGAATGAAAAAATGTGTCTTAAAACCCTTAAAAATAAATTAAACAAGATCACTTCACTTTCACCTCATAAAAAATATTTAATTTAAGTTGTAATAGCGTTTTATTTGCTTAAAACTATTCGAAGTTCTAAACTGTTAGTATTCCATACCCCGGAAATGGTCGCAGCCCCCCCCCCCCCCCCCCCCCGAAATTATTTCCGATATACGCCCATGATTACCAGTAACAGGAGTGTAACCAATACAGGTTAAATTTCGTTGTCAATAATAAATGTATGTTAAAATTTATGTTTCTCATATGTCATTTGGAAACACCCATTTGCGAGCATGACCAAGAGGTGTTCTGACTGGGGATGATGATTGGTGAGGAGGCTGTGCAAGGGTTCGGGATATTACTACAACGGATGGACCATCACCAAGTATAGCGAAAACTCTATGGGGGGCGAATTGAAATGAACCGCAATTAAAATGGTGATTTTGTCACTCATAGCGTAAACTCTAAGAGGGACAGTTTATTTCCAGTAATTCAAGGACTGCCATTATAGTTGAAATTAACCTCAATTAAAAATAATACTATGAAGCAGATAATGTACGGTAAAAGCTGTTCTGTATCGTCCTAGCAACGCATGCTGCCTAGGCTTGCCTGCTCTAACCAACTAAAACTTTAAACCCCTCTAAAAATACGTAAAAATTTGAATATCAAAAAATCCTTTCTTAGCGAGCGTCTACGTTCTATAGGGAGTGTCCATTTCTGTCGAGTTCTGATGATCGGTCAGTGAAATTTGACAAATATATAGTAGATGAACATCCATTCCCTATTAATCACGTATGATAACTTTAATATTATTTATATAAAGCTTTGAAGAAAAATGCCAGTTTGTCAGCCTTTTCACATCTAATTAGGTAGTTTCTCATTTGACTGTGAACAAAACCAAGGGATAAACATTCTTTCAACCCCTGCAGAAGTTGCCTTTCCTGTCATAAGCTGCTCTATTATTAACAGTTCTTTTGAGGAAATACAATATTTCAACGCTGACGAAGACTTCCACCAATTTAAAGCATTCACTTCAGCCACTACCTGCCAATCTCTTTTATCTTAAACTTGAAAGGAGATTTATTTGCAGAATTAATCACCAAGAAAGGAACTCATAAAAGAATCAGACTTTGAATAGATAAGAACGGTCAAGTGAGGGTAGGCCCTAGGGACAAAAATAAAGACGAAATGTTGAAATGGCTGAAAAAAGGCAGAACTAGTTAGATTTAAGTTAAAAAAATAAACTAAAGTTAAAAAGATATATATAATAATATTTTTTTAAATAAAATCAATTGGTTTAAATCAATGTTTTTTTTATGATATCAATTGATTTAAATTAATGATTTTTTTTAAAAAATCAAATGATTTTAATCGTGATTTAAATCAATTGATTTAAATCGTTGACACCCTGTTACTAACACAGATCTCACATTCTATGTTGCATTTTTGACAAACAAAGTATAAATTGTCTTGCTTCAAAAAGAATTTTGTCATCTTCTCAAATTGGGTAGGAAATAGGGTAGCCATTTTTTATAAATGCCTTTATTTTCACTTGTCAGCTGAAAATGATTTATAGAAAAACCCATTTGCTCTTACTAACAGAAATCTGTGCACTGGGCCGGCGTGCGCCTTGTGCTACTAACACAGATCTGTGCGCTTGGTCGGTGTGCCTCTGGTTCTACTAATACAGATCTGTGCGCTTGGTCAGTGAGCCTCTGGTACTACGAACACAGATCTGTGCGCTTGGTCAGTGAGCCTCTGGTACTACTAACACAGATCTGTGTTTCTGAACAACTACTGCTCTCACATATTTGTGTGCCTCAGAACCAGCATCTAGCAGTACCTAAATCAACTAGTGAACTATCATTTTAGTTCATTTCCATTCTTAACCCTGGTATCATTTTCAAATCTTAGAATGGAAACAGTTAATCTTTTGTGAAAAATGAATATGTAAAAAGCGATTATCAAAGTTTAACGTCATTACAGTTTTCTTCTTTTTTGTGCAGGTATCAACATTTTTCTCGACGGTTTCGTACCTACAGAGAACCTGAGGTTCCGAGACGAGTCTCTCGTATTTAAAGTAGCCGAGAGCGCAACAGAAGAAGAAGTGAAGAGAATGCAGCACTACGAATACCCGACCATGTCCAAGACCATGGGACCCTTCAAGCTAAAAGTAGACGCAGGCCAGTTCACCGATTCCGAGATAGTCGTCCTACTCGGAGAGAACGGGACTGGGAAAACTACCTTCATCAGGATGTTGGCCGGGAATCTAGCTCCCGATGATGGTTCCGGAGAGCTTCCACAGCTGAATATAAGCTATAAGCCACAAAAAATCAGTCCTAAATCCACTGGGCTCGTCCGCCAGTTACTCCATGAAAAGATCAGGGATGCATACATCCATCCGCAGGTCTTTATCAAAACTTCTTATTTATTTAAATTTTAACGTCCATTATTATTAACTGAGAATTTTGGGCCGAGTTCCCTATAGGTTATCACCCTTTTCTAGCCAGGATAGGGCTGATGCCTTTTCGTTTTTCTAAAGAAAAGCCACCAACCCTTAGTGGGAATTGAACCCACGATGCTTGGCACGGAGTGTTAAGTGCTCACGCCTTAACACTCACGGCCACCGGGGAAGAGGGAATTGAACCCACAATCTTTGTCTCGGAGTTTTAAGTGATCAAAACCTCTTATTCTTACTTTAGTATTCCTAGCTGTAAATTCAGATATGTTATTTATAAATTTCTGAGCCCGCAATTAAAGCGATTAATCACAAATAGAAATAAGCTTCAAATACAATATTAATAATTATTAATATTCAATCAGGGAATAGTTTGGATTCGGCTAAGAAAACATCAATACGATTTTTGTAAAAAATCTATATTCATGACGTTTTGGCTACTCTTTGGTTGCCTTTGTCAGCAATGAAGGTGCCAGGAGGCAGAGGAAGACCAAAATTAGCTACCAAAGAGTAGCCGAAACGTCCTGAATATAGATTTTTTACAAAAATCGTATTGATGTTTTCTTAACCGAATCCCAACTATTCCCTGATTGCTTATCACCTCGACAGCTAATCATCTAATCTTAATGAATTATTAATATTGTATTATAAAATTTAATGTTTTTATAATTCCAAATATATTTTAATTTTTTTTTTTTTTTTTTTTTTTTTTTTTTTTTTTTTTTTTTTTGGCGTATCAACTATTTGGCTATTAACGCCGGTATATTTTAAATAATTAAATCTTTGGTTTATTTTGCTCTAAATATTCAATTTACTTATAAATAAAATAACGGTTGATTTTTTATGTTACATTTTGCAATCATGGATTTTAACCTTTTTTTTTTTTTAAATTTGTCTGGACAGCTGTATTGTCGAGTTGGAATAAGCACTCTCCTTTCTGCTACAAATCGGGTTTCTCTTGATGTGTTGTAAAATCTTCTTAACACTTCCAAATAAAAGGTTTGATTGACAGTCTGGTCTTGAAAAATGAAACAAATACAAAAAAAAATTTGTTTAGAGCCTTCTGCTCAGGAACATAAATATGCTTTAGGTCCAACCGACAAACCTACGTAATGTACTGTATAACATAAAGCCTTATTTTTCGAACACGGCCACTGCGCATGCACAAACTTTTTTGTAACGTTTTTTTTTTTTTTTCAGTTTAGTCATCGCTAAAGCATATTTATGCTAACAGTGCTTGCAAAAGCAACCACACAGCAAAACACAGGTATCACTGAACTGGTAATAAGTCTAGCAGGAGAAATGCATACTACTCATGCTCCACCCACAGCAATATTCCAGTTATATTTGAGTGCCTACTTGTACACCACAGCCTCTTTATTTGTAAATTTGGTTTTTTGTATAAGTATAAGCCCCAGAAATTTGATATTGCTTTCTTGTTTGATTAATAGCTATATTTAAAGTGGTCTCATTTGTTACTATCGCTGAAAAATTAATTAAGATAAGTGTATATTAGATACAGAATGTAAATATATTAGAATAATCCAAGCCAATTATGTAATATACTTATATTTCCATGGACCTAGTTTGTTACAGATGTTATGAAACCTTTGAAAATAGAAGACATAATGGATCAAGAAGTACAGAATCTCTCCGGAGGAGAACTTCAACGTGTAGCTCTCACGTTATGTCTTGGCAAGCCTGCGGACGTATATCTTATTGATGAACCTTCTGCGTACCTTGATTCCGAGCAGCGTTTGGTTGCTGCTAAGGTCATTAAGAGGTATTTGTCTTTATTTATTAAATTTTAACATCCATTTATTATTAACTACGAATTTTAGGACGGGTTATCTATAGATTACCACCTTTTTCTAGCCAGGGTAGGGCTGATGCCTTTTCTTTTTTCTAAAGAAAAGCCACCACCCTTAGTGGGAAGCCACTACCCTTTGGCACGGAGTGTTAAGTGCTCACGCCTTAACGTTCTTGGCCACCGGGCCTCCTTTATTTATTAAATTAGTTTTTTTTTTTATTATTATAATTTATTTATTATATTAGTATATTTTATTAACCCATTCCGGACTGGAGTACATACAGACTTGTTGCTCCCTTAGACGGCCCAGCCTTCACCCCGTCTCTTTCCTCGGATGGGGCTGTATTGCCTCTAAACGCTCCGATTCTCGCTCTACATTCCACGCTATTACGATATCCCTAACTCATTTATTTAGTTTCTCTCTATTGTCTTTAATTTACAAATTGCCCAGTTTTTTTAGCACTTTCCTCCGAAGGAAAGTAGCTATTGAGGTTGGACTCATGACGGAATTTTTGAAAAATTTCTTCAAATCTTTATCGATCCTACCTAGTAGACACCGGAAATGACCCCCGTTAAAATTTATATATATCTATATATATATATATATATATATATATATGCATATATATATATATATATATATATATATATGTGTCTGTTAACACGATAGCGGCCAGAGTTTTTGTTTTTTCGTCACGAAACTTGGTATATAGCATTCAATTAGCAAACGATTGAACGAGTTCGTTAACCACCAAAGTCGGTCCACCGGAAGGGGGGGTTTACCCCGAACCCAAAACACTAATTTGACTATGTCAGCCGTAATATTTGTTATATTTCAACGACACTTGGTATTCGTAGTGGTAATATAGAGAGAAAAGTGAGATATAAAAATGAACTAAATCGGTTCATTATAAGGGGGGGGTTTACTCCGGACCCACAATACCAATTCGCCACTACCAGCCGTGATTTTTGGTATATTTCTATGAAACTCGGTATTCGTAGTGGTAATCCACAGGTAAATAACTGTTGTAAAAATAAACTAAATCGGTTCATTAGGAGGGGGGGTTTAAACCGGACCCACAATACCAATTCGCCACTACCACCCGTGATTTTTGGTATATTTCGACGAAACTCGGTATTCGTAGTGGTAATCTACAGGTAAATATGTGTTGTAAAAATAACGAAAAATCGGTTCATTAGAAGGGGGGGTTTACACTTGACCCAAATTCTTAATATACTCATACCGGTCGTAATTTCTGCTGTATTGTAACGAACCGCGGTATACGTCGTGGGTAACTCATGAGAAAGAAGTGTTGTAAAAATGAGCTGAATCGGTCAATCGGAAAGCGGGGGTTTAATTTGTAATATATTTCAATAGAAAAGCCCGTCAGACGTAGGTTCACAAAGCCGCCGCAAGGAGCGCTTTCTACCACTAGAGTAACTGTATCCTGTTCCTGCGTTAGATCAAAATACGATAATATGAGGTTTTTTGTATTTATTACGTAGTGTAATAGGTACCATGTGTAAACATAACTCTGGAAGCAAATTATTAATTGATCAGTTACTCATTACAAATTTAAAAGAGAACTATTCATGTTTTTATTTTATTTATGTAGGATATGTTAAGCAAATTGTTCTGGAAAGCAATCTACACTACCCAAATTCTGAGGAAAGTGCTTATGCAGCTCCTGCGTGACGGACTTTTTTAATTAGAAATTATAATTAATACATTAGCAATAAGAAAAGATTAATTCCAAATAATTTAAACTAAAATTAATAAATACATAAAATCATTTTTTTTTTTTTTTCAAAGTTTTGTGAACACTTATTAGTAATAATAATAATTACTGCAGAGTTACTGCAGTTATTATTTCGACCAATGGTTTAATACCCAATGCAACAGTCAGTGCCACAAAATATCTGAAATTGTCAGAGGAACACTTAATACTATCCCAGCAAGCAGTTCTCCTCGACACAACGAGAATGGTTAGAAAATTTCTTAATGCCCATAATTAGTAAATAAAATAAAAATAATTCTTTTTACTGGTTGGAGCTATCCCCCAGTAAAAATATTCTCCAGTAATCTGAGAGACCCCACCTCCCACAATAATAATAATAATTAAGCCTTTTATTATGTTCTTAATTCAACAATAAAATTAAATTACAATAAATATATACAAATAATTATAAATAACTGAAAATAAAATAACAATTTCACTCTGCAAAAAAAAATTCTTATGTGAATTTGAACATAGGCCTTCCATGAAGGAGTACAGGTCTAGACTTTCCCAGACGACCAGCCTACTGGGAAGCGGAGGTTCCTATCTGGATCCTCTTCTCCTTCCAAGCATCTCTATCCCTCGCCAATCTCCACCATAGCGGACCAGCCATCATCTTGAAGAAGTCGCTCCACCTTTTCGTTGGTCTTCCTCGTCGCCTCTTGTGACCATAAGGTGTCCAAACAGTCACCTCCGTTGACCACCTCCTATCTGATCTTCTTAAAATATGACCAGCCCATTCCCATTTTTGCCTCCTAACCTGATGGATTATATCCTTCAGACCTGTCCTCTCTACTTATTAGTAATATACTAATTTTTTAATTAGTGCAAAAACCTTTACATGTAACACCTTTGTACTAATGAAAGAAAACTCATTTCCCTTGAAACTACGATGCTTCTACAGCAAATTTCATTGTTCACACTTTGGAAAAGGCCTACTGTCTTCCTCGCAAACCTAGAATGCTCTTCAATAGCACTTCCTAGAGCTCAGGAAGAACCAGGCTTCGATGTATCTTCTTCTGAGAAGTCTCACTCACTAATACACTGTCGAAAACACAGGCCCGCTGAATGAATTTTTCGGGTCCTTCCTTTTTTTTTCTTTTCGTACCATTTTATAAATATAAATCCCCCCAAAAGTATACATTCTTACATACACACAAATGTCTCGTAACGTGAGAACAGCCACAATTCTTGTTTTATCGCCACATAACTTGGTTTATAGCATTCCCATAACAAGCAATTGAATGAGCTTTATAACCAGCAAAATATGGTTAGCAAACTCCTGACCCAAATTATTAATTTTCCTCGCTATCCATAATTTTTTTTTTTTTTTTTATTGGAACAAAACTCTGTATACGTCATGGGTATCTAGAGAAACACAATAAGATGATTCAGGTCTTATGTCAGACTTTTTGAACCTTATTCGAGTTCATACTAGCATGAGGTTTTCTGGAATTCCAATTTTTTCCTCCAGTTGATAATAGTAGGAAGATGAAATATTTACGGTATACCTACAGTTCCAACTGATACATGGGACATAATGACGTTCCATTGAGCTAGGCTCACAAATATACTCATGAAAATCATTATCTCACGATTGATTCTTTTGATTACTTATAAACTATTTTTCTTACTTTCTTTAACAGGTAGAATTTTATTGTGTAAGATGATAATATAAATTCTTTATAACAATTAAGATTTTTTTTTTTTTTTTTTGTTTTAGGTTTATTCTTCATGCAAAGAAGACTGGGTTCGTCGTCGAGCATGATTTCATCATGGCTACCTACCTCGCTGATCGAGTGATAGTATTCGAAGGAACTCCTTCTGTCGAGACTAATG
The DNA here is from genome assembly GCA_946811695.1 of Gonocerus acuteangulatus. Taxonomy (NCBI): domain Eukaryota; kingdom Metazoa; phylum Arthropoda; class Insecta; order Hemiptera; family Coreidae; genus Gonocerus; species Gonocerus acuteangulatus. The sequence goes on along the minus strand of OX328129.1, from coordinate 13,813,778 downwards.
CCAATTCTCCACAGAGTCTCCTCGCTGGCATGAATAGATTCCTCGAGCTCCTCGAAATTACATTCCGTAGGGACCCTAACAATTTCCGACCGAGGATAAACAAGGCTAATTCGGTCAAGGTTTGTATAATGTGTTACCACAATAGTTACCATAAATTTGGATCACATTAGTACAGTGTGGAGAAATTGGTGCAAACCTATACTGATAGGATATTTTCATTTAACTGATACCAAAGGGTCGAACTTTGCTCAAAGAGTGCGAACAGACAAATATATAAGTGTATATAAGCAATATAGGTTTCTACCAATTTTTATTTTAATATTTTTTAATTTTGACCAATAAAGTATGAGTCTGGCCAACTGCTCTGACTTAAGGGCCTCCTGCTTACAGGCCGTCTAGGAAATGTAACAAATGAAATTTTTGACTTTTGAATATATAAAATATATTCAGAGATTGAACTCGGCAAATATTCCTGATTTAAGGAACGTCTATTTAATCTTTTTGCTGCTGACGCTTCTGGCCAGCAAAAGGAGAAGGGGGGTTCTTTTTAAAACTGTTTTTCGCTAGAATAAATTATTAATTATAATTAAAATTTGCAAACAATACTGTTTAAATAGAATGCTGTGCCCTGTGTTTGCATTGCCTTGTTTGGATGAATTAACTTTAACTTCTAATGCTGTGTTATGAAACACAGCCAAAAATCACTAGTGTGATTGGTAACACACCCGAGTATAAAACAGGAGGATTTTGTCTAGCAGAAGTCCCAGTCTGGCAAGTTCATTTTTCTTGACCTCGAAACAAAAAGATTTTGATAATTCAAAGAATGCAATTAAGAGTCGTTTACACACACAGGTTTTCAGAGTTCTACCCAGGCGGAAACTCCATGCGCCAATCTAAAATCTTTGTACATTGTATTTACACAATGACGTTCCTGGCGCTCGATCCAGGAGTGTCAGTTTAGAACATACGCGTAAACGGGGCTATTCTGTTTAAATCCTTGCTGTTCCATAAATTAGAATATCTAGCCGCTTTAATATTTCACACATTAGGTTTTAAAATTAATAATTTAACTTCAGTATATAAATTATAAATTTATAATATTTATTTAATTAATACATTTTCTCTTTTTCAGGATGTTGATCAAAAAAGAGCTGGGCAGTATTTCTTTCTGGAAGACTAACTTATTATTGTATAAAATATACCTACAAATTTTTATAGAAAATAATTTCTTTGTTTTAAATAAACAAGTCAGAGACTCGGGATTTTCATCTTTTCTTCCTCACTCAAACCCTATATTCTATTAATTATTATAACTTTATATTATGATGCTCCGTATCTTGGGCGAATAACATCAAATCGTACTGCCATTAAGGGTTAATACTACCTTATGTAATCAAAGTCAAAGACATTTTCTACAATTTATCAATAACAAATAAATCAATATTTTTTCAATTCTTTATCTTATAGGTTTTATATGATAATAAAGTATCAAAAAAAAAAAGTGTTAATTCTCAGAAAATAAAATGGAGGTGATGTTTCCGGTGAACGGAAACCCTCTTTTTTCACAGGCAATAGTCTGCAGGGGGCAGAACGAAAACTAAACTTATTTTCTCTTATAAGAAATATTAATTTTTTCGAAAATGATGAGCAATTCTTAATTTTATATTAAAAAATTGGTCATAAAATTGTTATAATTCAATGGATCAAAAAAATCCTATGTACATACTAGCAAATATCATTAGGAAGCTGCAGTAAACATTTGAGAAGATCAGGTTAAAATTGATGGCGCTAGCTTATCTCCGATTTGAAAAACAGTTTTGAGGAAAATGACTTTTAAGTTTAATGTACTGAAATAATAATTTTTGTCATACATTTTTAAAAAATAAAGATTGATTAAAAATATAGTTTTTAATTTTGAAATGCCTTGAAGGAGGACTGGTGGCAGTAAGCATAAAGACTCATTTAAAAACTTTTCCGCCACATAAATGCTCTTGGATATCACCTACGTTGGGGTTGTAAGCGATAGACTCACTGAAAAAGTTTCCTGCTACACGATGGATTTATAGAGTGAGTGGCAAACTATAGATAGGCCAGCGCAAATGGCCATATGAGATGCAGGATAACAAACTTTCATAAATTTGAAGGGAAATTATTTTCAGTACCTTAAGTTGGACATAATTATAATTACGATTATAATCACAGGCTTCCAAGATGTGATTACAATTATAATCACCGATCCTGAAGATATGGTCTAGTGGCTAGCGCCTTAGTTTCTCATGTGGGAGATGGTGGGTTCGATTCCCACAGGCGGCAGGAATATAGCATCTCACGGCTCGTTGAGAAAATTTCTCGCTGCCCCTTGGATGTTGGCGCTAATGGCCCAGGTGTCAATGCGCAAAAAAAAATCTTTTGATTGCGAGTGTACATTATGCCCAACACTGGTAGCTACAATCCAGGTTTCTTCTTCACAGGAAGGGAAGTGACATCCTGTATCAAAAATACATTTTTAGAGTAGTTGTAAATATGATTTTATTGTGTACATACAATCCTTAGCTTAATGTATTTTATTTTATTGCACATTAAATAATTTTGAGCAAATTATACAATATTTCAAAGAATTTAAAAAGGAATACAATAAAAATGGAGATAATGTAGACCTGAACCTGTTGAGAGGCGATTCATAATGTTAACATCATTACTTAAAAGAATTTTGAAGGATGATTCATCATATTTGCAAAATAAATTAAAGTTTTATCGTTACAATATATTCTATTACAGTCTTGGAAAAAATGTAAATAACTTAGTGTGACTTAATATAATCGTATAAAAACTTCTTACATACAAAAAATATTATTAAAACTTAACAATGACATAATATAACATGCATATTTCAAATGATTTATGAAGTAAATTTTACATTTATTGCCCTGGGGCAGACAACGATTTGTCCATGAATTTCTTCTTAGCAAAACAAAGCCACCATTTTGAGGGTTTACCGTCTTCACCGTAAACTTTGTCACATATCCTGATTCCAGTTTCCTGGCGTAACTGAAGGAAGTACTGCCTCATAAGATCAGCATCGGGCGATGATGCTGGCTTTGCGTATACAGAGTTCAATGGAAATCCATTGTCGCCGGGAATATCGAATTTGGATATCGCCAGTGAATACATCTCCTTCAGTCCGTCATTCTTTGTCATACATTTCTGGAGCTTCTTCAGGCACTCGGTTATGTAGAGTATGATATAAATAAGGACTCTATCGGCCTCGCTTTTGATTTCGTACGTTCTGAAGAAGACATTAGCTTTGAAGTAGTAAATGGCTTCGTCAATGATATCCTGCTTGCTGTCTGTGGTGGGTGCAGGTCCTCGGAACTGTGTTCGGAGAGGAAGTACTGCCATGTTGCCTACAAGTTGGCTGTAGTCCAGCAGGGCTGAGTGGTATGCAGGCATTGTCGTTCTGTAACAAACAATTTCACCAAACATAAATATTGAACAATATATTTCCATTGCCTCTAAACATTCAATATAAATAGCATCTTGAGCAGCAGAAAATCTACTAAAACCATGCAAGCTAAATCACTGCCCAGGAAATTTGTGGTCTACCAAATAAGAATTAATGGGAAAATCAAAGAATAGTTCTTCATTTTTACCCAAGAGCACATGGGAAGAGAAATAAAAGCTCCTTTACACATAACAAAAATGGATCCAATGTCGTTTATCGGATTCCTTGCACCGCTCCTAACTGCAACAGCACCTACATTGGACCGACTAATAACCCCATAAAAAACAGGCTCAATACACACAGAAGCATAAAGAAAACACATAGAAACCGCATTATGAAAGCACAGGTACACCTACGATGTTGGAATTGAAATGTGTTTAAAATATATGCAACGGTAAAGTTTGGATTTAATTTTACAATTGTGTACTATAAAGCTTTTATATATATAAAAATACAAAAAATTAGTTTGCCTTTGGTTTTAAATTATTTTGACTTAGAACCCATTCAATTGAATCAAATCAAAATTTGACACACAGCAAAATTTCCTAATCCTATTCTGATTAGAAAATTTTGGGAACCTACTGATAACACAACCTCGAAATAACCCCACCACAGAAAGGGACACAGAACATAATAGTATTATTTGAATAACGTAGGTGTAAATCATATCACATGAACTAAATCCATAATTCTTTAGAAAAAGTACAAACTCACAGCCCTTAATCGTCCTAATAACTAAATTAGCTACAGAGCTGAAATATTAGAACTACATGGCACATAACTTAAAATATGGCCTAATAAACATGTTTCCAAATCATTGTCAAAATCTTACACAATTCAAATTTTACTTCCCTAAGTCTCAAACTCCTAACTCCAAAATCCTACATATTAAATTGAAGTTCGAATTATAGCTAAATATCTTTCAAGCAGAGAATTATTTAATTATTAAGTTAAACCTACATTAAAGAGGTATAATAACTACCTATTTACACTAGAAATTTAAAGCTAACAAAACTTCAGAATCAAAAGTAAGCACTCAAGGGGTGATTCATTCGTGAGTAATGTAACTGAATGTGCCAAAGTGATAACCTAACATGTTCTTGAAAATTTTAAACCAAACTTTACATCAAAAGTGACGTCGTTCAAAGGATACCAGAAAAGGCCGCATTCGATTGAATAGGTAAAGAAAATATTGCTCCTATTACTATTAGCACCGGAATATCTACAGGCCTCTAACATATATGTACAAATATCATTTTTTAAAGGTAGATCTTAGTATAATCTAGTGAATTTCCTATATGGACGCAAGAAAGCTCTAGCAGAAACAGTCATTAACAAAATTCATGCATTACATTGAAATTATATGCGTTACTTACATAATAAAATTTGTATACAATAATTTAAAATTGAATAGTGAAAAAATATATATCATTAAATAAAATGTCAAATTGTGATTTATTCGCTCTATTAAGAAATTTCCCAAAAATACGCACGAGCTTTTTGACCAATTTAGTATTTGCTAAAACAGAGGTTTTTCCTGAGTAAGATTTTTCTTCTTCTTTGAAGAAAATGCTCTTCTTGTACCTCTTTGTATTCGTGCAGATTTGGCGCGTCAATATAAGGTTTGTAAGCAAACAGAGAATGGAATGTGTAATTCTTCAACTTAGTAAATGAACTGAATTGGTAATTTGAAGCTTTAAAATGAACGAATTGTCACCAAGGCGATATCCTAGAAGCCCGACTATAACTCCTCCGCGATGGAACAAGCCAGAAGAGGTGATGAAGAAGCGGAAAATAAGACTCAAAGAGAATGCTTTGTTGGCTAGAATTAATAAAAGCCCTCGTCAAGAAGAAGTAGCAACATCTTTAAAGAGGAAAAATCCCTTTAGGTGACAGATTCTATTGTTTTATTGCTATTTTAATTTGTAATTTTTATTTTTTAAATGATTTTACTTTATAACATTCTAAAGGCACAAAAAAATTAAATCTAAAAAATCTAAAATGAAATCTCTCTTCAGACAAGAATGTTGGTTAGAATTTGAATGTCATCATGTTTGTCATTATTTTGAAGATGGTCACGGAAATAATGAAACACTAATTTTTAGAATTTTCAGCTGTATTGCGATTATTCAGCAAGAAATTTGTTTTAATGCTTACTGAATATAGTTTTTAGAAGCAGATTTTATTCAATATTTTTATATTGCTCTCTTTAGGCTTTTGTATTTGGGGTACCATGATGGTTTGTAATTCATTTTGTTATTGGTGCAACTCCATTTTTCATTATTCTAAGATACAGACTCAGTTGTGATATCCAGGCAATAGACATAATTTCCTCTGTAGTTTTCTCTGCCTTGTCTACATTTTTAAGTGCTCAGTTAGTAGTAGAAGTAAGCTGGAGGTGTATCAATTTTATTATAATATAATACTTGCATTGACATGAAATTGTGGATAAGTTCATTTTCTGAAAAAGCAAAGTTATACTGCTATCGAAATAAGGCTTTTAATTTACTACTAGGATTGGGTATTAAGGTTTTTTTAGTTACAAGTTCTTATCAGACCTTATATATTTTTCTGTTCTTTTTGTCTATGAAACTTACCAGGTATGTGATCTTTTGTGTAATTATCATTGTAAATAAGATTTGTGTAGTTTCTTTTACCTCATTAATTTTTTTTTTTTTTTTTTTTAATATTGCTCCTGTCTTTTGCTCCCTCTCTCTCTCTCTCTCTCTCTATATATATATATATATATATATATATATATATATATATATATATTCTTCTGAGAAGGGTATTTTCAGAAGAAGAATAAAAACAAAAATCGGGGAGAAAGGAAAAAAACATTTTAGAAGGCTGGACAGAAAGTGTCTAAAGTGGTCCAAACTGGCAGCAAAAGCACAGTATATATATATATATATATATATATATATATATATATATATATATTTATATATATATATATTCTTTTGCATATTATATTTGTGTCATGAGGGCAACAGAATTGTTTTTCTTCTCTATAGGGAAGGAAGAAAATGCTAAACGAAGAAAAAAAAGTGTTTATTGGATATTTATACATATTAAATTGGTGATCATAATACTTACTGTCCTAATTAAAACATTCTATGGTTCTTTTGTTGAAGGTGTTTGGATGAGGGTCAACCATCTCTCCATAAAAAAATCAAAGAGGATAATGTGACAATTGGTGAAAACTCGCTGTTGGAAATCTTTGGAACACCCACAACCGAAAGCCCACGACTTCCAGAAATCCTTCCAAGCATCCCTATAGTCAATGAAAACCTAATTCGACAGGTAGAAATTAAATCCAGTAGAGTATCACAAACCTCCGTTCGGTAGAAACTTTGAATTATGTTTGTTCTATTGAATTTTTATAGATACAGGGTTCCCACTGACAGGAAAGTGTAAGGGAATTTAATTGTGAAAAAAAGTCAGGGGAATTCAAAATTTTACTTTTACTTTTAAGGCGGAAACAAAAAAAAAGGTAAAAATTGCTTGAGTTTTATGTATATAGTTTTTCCAATTCTTCTTCTCTTCCTCTCACTGCCTTATTTGGAATATTTTGGTCTCTGTAACGTAACATTTGGGAGAGTGAGAGGATAGCATGGAGAATCTTAAAAACATGTTTTTTCCCCCTTAACATGTTTAAGGCTCTTAACAAGTTCAGGCCCAGCATCGTGGCGTGTGTGTGTCAGCAGATAGCTTGCCTTTCTTTCCATCCCCATTTCTTTGGGCCTTGTCCTATACCCTTCGTATTTGGTTTGGGACCTCATTTCTTTTATTTTATTATAAAATTACCAACATAAGGAACATTTGACATTATATATTGATAATTCAAAATATATAGCAATGGGAGGCTGGAAGAGTTGAACGGTAGTGAGGTCGAGAAGAGGAGAGATTGACGAGCGTACGGGAAAAGCTAGACGGACGTGCATCGAGCCTATCGGGCACTGCGAGTCCCATCCTTCGCCAGCAATGAAAGGAGGGTTAATAATTTAATATCATGGTCGACTATTTCCTTTATATATGAAGTTCACATACTTATACATAAGTTAATTGAAGGTTGGATATTATGTGGGACGACCAGTCTATGATGCAAATGCTACTAAAATATGACTGACTGCAAGCTCTGTATGCTACTTTATTTTGTTACCCCTAACCATTTCAACTGATAGTCCTACGTAATATCCAACATAAAGCAGCTACAGTTGTTTTGTTAAAAATGTTGCTTGGCACTATTTTCCCCCGACCCCTTCAATTAAAAAACGAACTACTGCATGGTATATAAATTTGGAGGTGCTGGAAACATTTAATACACTAGCATTAGGTCAAGTAGAGTCCACTTAGGAAAATTTCCATCATAAACATTTATTTTGTAATATTTGCAATTTTTCAAAGTTTGTACAGAAAGTAGACATTACCATATTGGTCAGGTGGAACAAATAATTACATAGAACAAATAATAATACATAAGTTATTTATTTAAAAGATTCAAATTTAAATTTATGTTTAACAAGGGGAATAAAGCTTGTAAGGCTCTTGTAAGTTTATAAATTTTAGCCATTGACATTAACAAAGTAATTCAATAAAGGCCTGCGCTTAGAAAACAACATAACTTCTTTCTTTTGCTCATTAGGCTTTATTTCCCTTAAATTTGGGTTGATTTATTTATTAGGGGCCTTACGATTGTGTTTTGAAATAGTATTTCAAAGGCATAGAGCTTGTTGACTGTGTACCCCATCAAATTATTATGTGATAAACGAGAGTTCTTTATAATTTCTCAAATTTTATAAAGTATTTTGTTTTAATTGTCAATTCGGTCTAAATAATACGCCAATTTAGATCAAGAGGACAATTAGAGGCTATGATGCTGAAGAAAAAAGCTCTCTACTGGCTGAAGATGTTATTCAAACTAGTTTATAGATTAGTTGGATGTCTTATGAATAAATCTCATGTTTTACCTCATATTTTCCAGTGTTCACTTTCCAATCTTGTTGAAAAAGCTTCTCTTGAACATCTTCCTGTTGATTGGTCATTAAGGACTAAAATGAGGTTCATATCTACAAAACCTTTCCCTTGGTCTTTGACATTAAAAACCTGTGAAGAGGCTTCTGGAATAACTGGGTAATTTTATTATTAAAATGTATAATATTTTAGTAGCTTTACTTCTTTAGAATTACATATCTATTACTACTCCAGCATTATGCTATTTTCCTTTTCAATTTTTTTTCTTTTTTTTTTTATGGGGGAAGTAGCCCCAAAATAAATCAATTCTTCCTCTCTTCGTAGGGGCAAGGTTATCTCAGTGGTAGAGAGCACTGGACTCATATGCTGGAAGACCTGAGTTCAAGTCCCGAGCATGCACTAAAGACTTTTTCTTGTAGTGTCTTTGTTCATGGGTTGAATTCGGCCTCCCTGACCGTCCCTGGACCAATCCAGCCTTCAATTAATTTATCAATGGGTACCTTGGTGCTAATGACCCAAGCAGTTGAAGCAGCAAGTAGGAAAATAAGGCGGTCGGAGCATAGTACTGACCACACTATCTCCCTAGTGTGCATGAATGAATAGTATGGTCATGAATCAGATACTGCTATAGTATCTGCCCCTCAGGGCCCTCGTGGCCTGTTATGGGACTGTTTTTTTTTCTCTCTCTCTTAGATGTTTCTTTTCTATTTGTCTCTTACATTCCTACTGCATAGCACTGTCTAATAGCTTATAAGATTTCCCTAATTTTTTGCTGTCTGACATTACCTTATCCTTGCTTCAGGGCTTATGGTTACTACCGATGCTTAAACAAGCTTTTTTTTTAACATCTAACATCATACGACTACCGTTTTTTAGGTTTGTCCGTTGCCTCGATTGGAACCGGCCTGAACCTGGAGTTGATACAAGTCCCAATGGGAGGTTTCACCAGTCCTGCCTAGTTTGGATTCAGCCTAACCTTCCTTGGCTCCAGGTGTTCCCTCGACATAATCTCCGAAGGATCGGCAAGCCATCGCAAGTTTTCACTGATCCACAGATCAAAGATGCACTGCAGAAGGACTGGGCCAACAGTTTCAGGTCGTTGTTTCAGGTAATGTTGGGTATCATTTTTTGAATTAGCCAAATGGTGAAGATTCTAGTTTATGAATAGAACCAAAGTTTTATTC
>OX328129.1:13649633-13803915 GCA_946811695.1 Gonocerus acuteangulatus | reverse complement strand
CATTACCGTGGATTTAAAAACTATCCCTAACTTCTCATACAATAAGACAGCAGCTCTGTGGGTACTTCAATAGAGGAATAACAGCAACTAAACCACAGTTTGTGGTCCACTATTGATTTTACATCTGCCTACAGCCAACACCTGCTCTTAGAAACTGAGAAATACAATGCAGTAATGAGTCTCGCAGACAAATATCTCGGACTAAACGAGATGTCGTTCTATAAAGCTGTAAAATATGTAACTTCTTCAGCTACACTAAGGATGATGATTTGATAGAACAGGACCAGAATAAGACTGCATTTTGCATTAATTGATTATTTTATTATTATTTTACAGTCTTTGTTTCTATTGTCATATGAGCTTCCTAAATTAAAAGCGATTAAAAGGAAATTTTGTTCATCTTAGTTGAAAATTCCGTAAATTTTGGGATATTTATAGAACATCGTACAATAAGGAGGAGCTCCAAGCCATTAAACCTGACACTACCACTCTATAAAAGGTAGGATAGGGACCTTATGGACTTACTTTCATAAGTAGGTGGATATGTTATATAAGAAAAAGAAGATACCAAGAAACTAAATTTGAAAACGTTTTCTTTAATTAGCCAACAATGTGAAAAATGGAGCTGCCTCCTCATTGCTGCACGTTAATTCTATATAAAGGGTCTGTCCGGAAAGTAATAGGACTGATTTTTTTCCGCCGCGACTGTTCTTCGGAGTCTGCGTTCGCCAACTGGTTTCGGTAGTATGGGTTCCTATCTAACGAATGAGGGGTTGGTCAGTTGAGTCAAGACAGGCTTTTTCGTGCGACGAGTTTTTGAGAGTGGTACAAGCCGAAAATGCAGCGTTCGTTAGAGCAGAGGTCGGCGATTAAGTTCTGTTAAACTCGGTAAATCTGCAGGAGAGACGTTTGATATGACCAAGCAGGCTTACCCAGATAATATTTAAGCAAGAAGTGGTGTGTTTCGTTGGCAAAGGCCTTTTCAGAAGGCCGGGAAGAGGTCGCCGATAAAGACCGTACTGGAAGACCTTCGACTTGGACAAACACCGAAAATGTGACTCCTGCACAAACCGTCACCTCCAAGTTCTTCGTGGAAGTGCTCAAGTGACTCAAATGAAGGGTCAATCGGGTACGAAAAGACATCATAGCCAACTGGAAGTTGGACCACGACAACGCCCCGGCTCACACCTCCTTTCTTGTGACCAGCTACCAAACCTGGCAGGCATCCCAGCGTTTCCCAAGCCGCTCTACAGCTCAGATGTGGCCTCCCGGACTTCTTTTTGTTTCCTTGCCTTAAAAGACCGATGAAAGGAGAGCATTTAGAGACGACAGAGGGGAAAGGTAACCTAAAAATACATGCAAATATTTAGCCTTCTGGAGGTCTTTTTAGTAGCAAAATATGCTAGAACGTCTTGCATCTATTTTATTTTTGTACTGGCCCAATTTTACTCCAAAAAAAGTTCGACTCGCAGGAACTGCGTCATCTTAGCGCGGTTCCGTTCTTATCCCTAATGTTGGAAAGATTGACATAGAAACAGTTATAATTTTGGTTAGACCTTTCATGAAATAATTTATGATTCCAAATAGGCAACCGTTGCAAGGGTCATACCTGACTACCTGGGTTTGCGAAGGTTCGCTCTAGAAAACGGTTAAAGCTATCACCTTAAAAATGGTTTCATTCGTTTTCCTAGGCCAAGAAGCCAATAAAACGAGTACTTGCTAGCATATGAAGTAAGCGCAAAGATTGTTTTCGCGCGAATTTTGCTTCAAACCATGTTTCTGTGGGCGGATTCTGCTGGTTAACTTGACCTTTCAAATTAGACGAAAGATTTATATACCAAATTTCATCAAAATCGGACAATTTTTGAGGCGTCCAGAGCGCGAACAGACAAATATATATATATATATATATATATATATATATATATATATATATATATATATGCATATTTGAACCACCGTTATTTTTGGTCTCCTCCCTATGGAGGGAGGGAGGAACCGCGCTAAAATTAACATAATTTACACAGAGGTGTAAATTATAAACATTAATTTTTTTTCAAAATATTTGGCGCGAAATTCGATTTAAATGGATTATTTAAATATAAGGATATTATTATAAATAGCGGTTTTTTTATATACTTTGTCCCGTAATTTCGAATGCTGGTGAAAAAAAAAATCATTTTCGGAGTGGAACATGTTCAAAAATCTATCAAACTTTTTTGCATATTTTTAGACATTACCTTAAATGTAAACTTCCTAATTCGCTCAAACATACTGCAAAACCTCTTTAAAATGTTTTTTTATAGTACCATAACGCAATATAGATTACCTAAAAATTGCGTCAAATTTCGTAATAAATTATGTTCCTTACAATACACCATACTAGGGAAATAGTGTGGTCAGTACTACGCTTTGGCTGTCTGATTTTCTCCTTTGCACGTATCTATTAAAAGCTGGGTTGGGCTGTGTTTCCGACACGACCCAAGAAGACCTACAGTCAGAGATGGGCATAATTTTATTTATAAATGAAAATACGAATTTATTCGTACTTCAGATATTTGTAAATAAGAAATAAATAATAAATTCGTTTCATCGTATTTCATCAGTGTGAATACGATTTTATTTGTATTCACATATATTAAATATAAAAATACAAGTAAAATTTTATTCGCAAATTTTCCTGCGAATACAAATAAATTCACCGAAAAAATTGTAAATGATCACAAAAAATGCGAATATTCACAAAAAATCAAGTCATTACAAAAAAAAAATCACATTAAAAGATATGAATAAAAATTTATTCACATTATAATTTGTGAATACAAATTTATTCACAACAAAAATCGCAAATAAATTATGAATTTATGCAAATTAACGATAAGATGATATTACAACTTATTTTTTTGTTTTTTATTTTTTTTCAACAAGCCCAAAGTTTGCCATCTGTACCTCTGGCGGTCCATTAAGAAACAAAAACTGAATCTAGGCGCTGATAACCTAAACATTAAGAGCCTTAACAAAAAATAAATAAATCAATTTCAATAACTTTCGTAATATCATCTTATCCTTAATACGAATAAATTCATAATTTGTTTGCAAATTTTATTGTGAATAAATTTTTATTCACAAATTATAATGTGAATAAATTTTTATTCATATATTTTAATGTGAATGTTTTTGTAATCACTTGATTTTTTGTAAATATTCACATTATTTGTGATTATTTATAATTTTTCTGTGAATTTATTTGTATTCTCAGGGAAATTTGCGAATAAAATATTATTTTTATTTAATATACGTGAATACAAATAAATTCACACTTTTGAATACGAATTTATTTATATTCGTATTTACAAATATATGAAGTACGAATAAATTCCTATTTTTATCTATATATGTATAAAAATCACGTGTCTGTCTGTTTTTCTGTTTGTTTGCTCCTTATACAAATCTACACCTTTTGACCGATTTTGATTAAACTTGGCTCACAGGTAGGTCTTGATACGAGAAATCTCCTAGGCTAGGTCAAAATAGTCAAATTTCAAAATTTGGTCAAAAGGTCAAAAGTTTTGTTCAAGAAAAATTGGCTACACTGAACCATTCAGATTGTGACGGCCATTTTGAATCGACAGCCATTTTTAATAATGTCTCAAATTTATTTGTTGATGTTCTTGATAATTAGAATAACTCGAACTCATTGATGACTTTACATCATTATATATATGTATATGTAATATATGTATATGTAATGTAGTTTATTTCAATTTTAATCAACAGTCACTGTCTAACTAAGGAGCACTGGCTAGTCTCTGAAAAGAGCTATCTACTCGCATGCTCTGCTACTGGCCTCTGTCGGCTGTTAGATGAAGTGCTTTTGTGCTGGCCTCTGCCGGTATCATTATGAACTAAAACAAATTCACATCGTTTGACCGATTTTCGTAACTGGGTATAGACAACTAGGTATCAAGTAGATCTTGATAAGGGGAGAGCCATAGACAGAAAGTAGGTGTAGCATGGCGCACTGGGTAACAGCTAGTTTATAAATACAATTATGCCCATCTCTGCATTCAACGTAGCTACGACAGTTGGGATAAACAATTATTAAGACACTCTCATGGATTTAGTTATCCACTCTGAAAGTTAAATCGCAGTTTTACCGCAAGCTGAAGAGAGACCTGTAAATAGGGAATTATTTAATGTTTTTAACTGAATATCCCCCCTCCCCCACCTGAAGAAACAGCGAGAGAATCCTCTAAGGAATAAATTATGCAGATTTCTCAGAAACGCCTGTTTTCTTACACTCATTCCTTCACTTTACATTATAAATTATTGCTACACTCACAGTTTATTAATAATAAAACAAGAAATTATAAAATTTAAATTGGAAGAGGATTTTCACTGTAATTGTATTAGCTTTTTAGAGTTGTTTAATTATACGATACTTAAATAAATTTTAATGTTGAATCCTTTTAAACAATATTTATTATTTGCTTTCCTTATTATCCTTTCAAAAAGAACGGACAGTTCTGTATAAGAATTAGAAACAAAAAAGGTATAATAAGGTTTTCACACCTTCTCTGTATAGTAAAGATGGCCGACCTGAATCGATCATTTTTTAACACGATATAACGAATTTTTTAATCGATCTTCAAGGGCCAATCTTTTAGTGAATCGATCTTCAAGGGCCAATATTTTAGTGAATCGATCTTCAAGGGCCAATCGTTTAATGAATCGATCTTCAAGGGCCATTATTTTAGTGAATCGATCTTCAAGGGCAAATCTTTTAAAGAATCGATCTTCAAGGGCCAATCTTTTAATGAATCGATCTTCAAGAGCCAATCTTTTAATGAATCGATCTTCAAGGGCCAATCTTTTAATGAATCGATCTTCAAGGCCCAATCTTTTAATGAATCGATCTTCAAGAGCCAATCTTTTAATGAATCGATCTTCAAGGGCCAATCTTTTAATGAATCGATCTTCAAGGGCCAATCTTTTAATGAATCGATCTTCAAGAGCCAATCTTTTAATGAATCGATCTTCAAGGGCCAATCTTTTAATGAATCGATCTTCAAGGGCCAATCATTCAATGGATCAATCTTCAAGGGCCAACCATTCAATAAATCTATCTTCAAGGGCCAATCTTTTAATGAATCGATCATCAAGGGCCAATCTTTTAATGAATCGATCTTCAAGGGCCAATCTTTTAATGAATCGATCTTCAAGAGCCAATCTTTTAATGAATCGATCTTCAAGGGCCAATCTTTTAATGAATCGATCTTCAAGAGCCAATCTTTTAATGAATCGATCTTCAAGGGCCAATCTTTGAATGAATCGATCTTCAAGGGCCAATCATTCAATGGATCGATCTTTAAGGGCCAATCATTCAATGAATCTATCTTCAAGGGCCAATCTTTTAATGAATCGATCTTCAAGGGCCAATCTTTTAATGAATCGATCTTCAAGAGCCAATCTTTTAATGAATCGATCTTCAAGGGCCAATCTTTTAATGGATCGATCTTCAAGGGCCAATCTTAATGAATCGATCTTCAAGGGCCAATCTTAATGAATCGATCTTCAAGGTCCAATCTTAATGAATCGATCTTCAAGGGCCAATCTTTTAATGAATCGATCTTCAAGGGCCAATCTTTTAATGAATCGATCTTCAAGGGCCAATCTTTTAATGAATCGATCTTCAAGGGCCAATCTTTTAATGAATCGATCTTCAAGAGCCAATCTTTTAATGAATCGATCTTCAAGGGCCAAGCTTTTAATGAATCGATCTTCAAGGGCCAATCTTTTAATGTATCGATCTTCAAGGGCCAATCTTTTAATGAATCGATCTTCAAGGGCCAATCTTAATGAATCGATCTTCAAGGGCCAATCTTTTAATGAATCGATCTTCAAGAGCCAATCTTAATGAATCGATCTTCAAGGGCCAATGTTTTAATGAATCGATCTTCAAGGGCCAATCTATTAAAGATTCGATCTTCAAGGGCCAATCTATTAAAGATTCGATCTATCTAGAATACCGTCAAATAAAGTGTTTTATTTATTTAAAATATTCAAATACTTAATCTCTCCTCTTTTTACTCAATCTCATTTCTATTATTTAACTAAAGAATAAATTTACATAACAGTATATTAAGTCCAGTAACTGACTTTTAATACAATAATAACATTAAGAAACGCATCAATACCTTCAGTTTCTCCAAGTAGAGGGAAGAAGATAATATAATATAAATAAGGTTTCAAACTGTGCTCTTAACTTGTATAACCATTTTCCTCAAATATTATTATTTTATTTATTTTGTCTTTTCTCATTTGATACACATATACACGTAACATGTACAGATTCACATAAAAAAATCAGACATCTTAAAAACGTAAATTTATCTTAATGCAACAATATTAATTGACGTTAATTGAAATAATATGATTTTTGAAAATAGATTTTTTTTTTTTTTTTCATGTCCTATTCAGGATTTGAAAGTTTAATTTCAACATAATCAGTGCTGATATTAAGTTAGATGAAAAATGAAATATTAATTTATGTTCAATTGTGAAAGTCTGTGAATTATTTATACGTTACAGGGAAAACAAAAAGCAAATATCTGGCCTGACAAAATTGTTATAAATTTAATTAGCTTTAATTAAAAGATATATGCATTGAAATCGGTTAAGATTTGCAGGCTGTAACCTTTTTTGAAAAACGAAAAGTCGATGGCCCCACTGTGCGGCGTGCTATGCTACACCTATTTTCTGCATCTAGAAAAGCGAAAATAAATTAGAAATGTTCGGGTTTGCAGTGACCTCCGAACTGTGAATCCTAGAGTTGGAACGAAATCGGTCAAATGGTGTATAAGGAACTAACAGGCAGACAAGCAGACAGACAAAAACCTGATTTTTATGTATGTAGATTGAATTCCTTAAGACAATTCTGTATTTTCGCCCTGACAGTGTAGCAGGATGTAGACGACCAAGCTAGATCATGAGACTTTACGACGGAGCTATTACACAAACCCGTCCTAGAATTTCCTGCCTCCAATTGAAATCGTAGGGAACAATTTTAAATTTTATGCACCGTTATTTTTTTTTCTTTTGTTTTTAACGGCGCATCAGCTAGTTGGCTATTAGTGCCTGCACCGTTATTATTATTATTATTGAACTGATATATATCGAGATTTGTTTTATAGAGTAATTCATTTCAATAAGGGGAAATAGATCTTATGATCCATTTATAACTGGAAGAGAATGCAGGCATAAATCGTTTTACTGAAACGTTCTTATAAGTCAATTATTTATTTTGCACTAGCTGTTACCCGGCGTTCTATGCTACAGCTAAATTCTGCATCTAGAGAACCAAAAATAAATTAGAAACCAAAAAAGTAATATTAAAATCTAATAAGACAAATCTGTAAATGTTCGGGTTCACATTATCGAACCCGTGACCTATGAACTGTGAGTCCAAGATGATTAGGACCTAGCCTATAACAACCTCCGGATCAAGATACATGTGTGCCAATTTTGGCCAAAATCGGTCAAACGGTGTGGCTTTGTATAAAGAACAAACATAAATACAGACAGACGGTAGACGTTTTAGACCTAGCCTATGACACTGCCCGGATCAAGACCAACCTATGTGCCCAGTTTGGTCAAAATCGGTCGAACGGTGTGGATTTGTATAAGGAGCAAACTTAATACCAACTTCAGTAAATCTTCAGCGTACAGTAGCTGGTGTGAATGTGTTAGTTCGTTCGGCGTGCCCTTGAACCATTCGAAGCTTCACATTTCGGAGTCAGGGCACCTAATGAGAAGTAAAAGAAACGATCTTTGGAAACCTAAGTTCTTCTAAGAACACGAAGCAGTTTGTCGGACGTGAGAGATCCAAATGAATTCGACTGAGAGAGATAGAGAGAGAGAGAGAGTGAGAGAAAGAGAGAGAGAGAGAGAGAGAGAGAGAGAGAGAGAGAGAGAGAGAGAGAGAGAGAGAGAGAGAGAGAGAGAGAGAGAGAGAGAGAGAGAGAGATTTAAGTGACAAGACATCGTGTGGCTAGTACACACGACCAGACCCAGTCACGGAGGAGAAAGCTCCACTATTTCTTCCACCTACTTAAGCAAAGCAGGCATTGCTCTGAGTTACCACAGCAACATGTAATTATTGAATGATATCTTAATTTTATGTAATACTAGTTGAATGCCCTTGCTTCCTCATGGCAGATAAGTAGTTATTTTGAAGATGGAGATAGTTAGCCGTAGCAGAGATACGAAGACAATGTATAGTTGGGATTCGGCTAGGAGAAAAACGTCAGACTTTCTGGAAAAAATCTGTATTTGGACGTTTCGGCTGCACATTGGCAGCCTTCTTCAGCTAAAAAATATATACAACTTATAATATAAGTTGTATATATTTTTTAGCTGAAGAAAGCTTCCAATTTGCAGCCGAAGCGTCCAAATACAGATTTTTTCCAGAAAGTCTGACGTTTTTCTCCTAGCCGAATCCCAACTATACCTTGTCTTGTACCTTTCTTATTTTGTTACTTTTAATAATGTAACATCAAAATTAACGCTACTATGTATATAATTTTGTGCAGTTTATTAAAGCACGGTTCCCATCATGCAATATGTTATTCATCAATTGATAAGAAAGTATCAGGCTGTACCGTATGAAATGTCAGTTTTGAACTTTCCGATTTCCTCCAAATGTCTTGAAACTGTCGTGGCTCCTACTCCGAGTTATTTGGCTTATTCCCTAGTGCGTTTTGAGGGAGAAGCTTCAACCTTTTCTTTCAGGTGGTCATTGTCAAGCTTGGTTTCTGGCCTTCCTCGCTCCTCGTTGTCAAGGTCAAAATTTCGACTTCGAAACCTGGAAAACCACCGGTAAACAGTTCGTTCATTCACCGTTCCCTCCCCGAACGCCGTGTTAATGTTCACACACGCCTCAGCAGCGCTATGGCCGAGCTTAAATTCATAACGAAAAATAATACGGATTTCCGTTGAAGTCATAATTTAAGTTTTATTTTTTTCTCAGAGGATCGTTCCCTCAACACAGTACGCAAGTTACTGATTAAATAATAGGAATAAAAGAGCTTTAATTCTATATGAATAACAATGGTGTTTGTAAATAATGAAATAAAAAAGGGAAAGGATTAAATCGCAAAGTAAAAAAAACTGACATTTCATACGGTACAGCCTGATATAATGTTTCTGAACATTGGTGCGCTCCAGGTCGGTGTCAAGAAACAGATAACCTAGAGATAACCCGTTATCTATAGGTTACCAGTAACAGGAGTTTAAGGGTTCGGGATATTATTATCTCGGATAGACAATACCAGGACCAGGGTAAATTCTATGAGGGACAAAATCGCAGTTTATTTCTAGTAATTCAAGGTCTGCCATCATAGTTGAAATGAATCTCAAATAGAAATAATATTATGAAATAAATACAGTACGCTAACAGCTGACCTGTTGTCCTAGCAACCCTTGCTGCCTAGGCTTGCCTGCTCTCTAACCAAATAAACTTTGACCCGATGGCCGTGAGGGTTAAGGCGTGAGCACTTAACACTCCGTGCCAAAGGTCGTGGGTTCGATTCCCACTAGGGGTGGTGGCTTTTCTTTCGAAAAAAGGAAAAGGCATCACCCCTATCCTGGCTAGAAAAGGGTGGTAACCTATAGATAACCCGTCCTAAAATTCGTAGTTAATAATAAATGGACGTTAAAATTTAAATAAATAAATAACCAAATAAAAATTCAAACTCCTCTAAAAATACGTAAAATTTTGAACATCAAAAAATCCTTTCTTAGCAAGTGTATACGTTCTAAAGGGAGTGTTCAAAATTTCAATTTTTTCTTTCAAGTGGTTTGGGCTGGGCGATGATAGGCCACTGAGTGAGTGAGTGACTGGTATTTGACAAATATGTAGGTAGTAGATTTTATGGTTTAGTTATTCATTTGGTTATATTTTCGGATTAGGTACAACTAATAAAAACCTCATATGATGCATTAGATTGTTCCCTTTCCGATAAAGTCTGACGTTATCAAAAAATGAAATTTAAATTAAAAAATTCCGTCACGCAGGAGCTGCATAACTAAGCACTTTCCTCAGAATTTGGGTAGTGTAGACTGCTTTTCAGAACAATTTGCTCAAAATATCCTACATAAATTAAATAAAAACATGAATAGTTCTCTTTTAAATTTTTAATGAGTAACTGATCAATTATTAATTTGCTTCCAGAGTTATGTTTACACATGGTACCTACTACACTACGTAATAAATACAAAAAAACTCATATTATCGTATTTTGATCTAATGAGTTACCCACGACGTATACCGCGTTTCATTACAATACAGCAGAAATTACGACCGGTATGAGTATATTAGGAATTTGGGTCCGGAGTAAACCCCCCCTTCTAATGAACCGATTTAGTTTATTTTTACAACACATATTTATCTGTAGATTACCACTAGGAATACCGAGTTTCGTCGAAATATACCAAAAATCACGGCTGGTAGTGGCGAATTGGTATTGTGGGTCCGGTGTAAACCCCCCCTCCTAATGAACCGATTTAGTTAATTTTTACAACACATATTCACCTGTGGATTACCACTACGAATACCGAGTTTCGTCGAAATATACCAAAAATCACGGCTGGCAGTGGCGAATTGGTATTGTGGGTCCGGAGTAAACCCCCCCCCCCCTTCTAATGAACCGATTTAATTCATTTTTATATCTCACTTTTCTGTCTATATTAACACAACGAATACCAAGTTTCGTTGAAATATAACAAATATTACGGCTGACATAGTCAAATTAGTGTTTTGGGTTCGGAGTAAACCCCCCCTTCCTGTGGACCGACTTTGGTGGTTAACGAACTCGTTCAATCGTTTGCTAATTGAATGCTATATACCAAGTTTCGTGACGAAAAAACAAAAACTCTGGCCGCTATCATGTTAACAGACACACACATATATATATATATATATATATATATATATATATATATATATATATATACATATATGCATATATATATATATATATATATATATATATATATATAGATATATATAGATATATATAAATTTTAACGGGGGTCATTTTCGGTGTCTACTAGGTAGGATCGATAAAGATTTGAAGACATTTTTCAAAAATTCCGTCATGAGTCCAACCTCAATAGCTACTTTCCTTCGGAGGAAAGTGCTAAAAATCAAATCGTAGGAGCTGCATCATCTTTACACGAAAACATTCTTGTCCTAATCATGGATAGAAAAAGTTATTGACCTTTGATTTTTGTAGGTAAAACTTTGTAACCTTATATATTTGGGTTTTGGAAGGAAGACACTTACCTATTATTCTGACATAGAACACTTCATGCAGTAACAGTTACATCTTTATTCACATACTTGATACGTTCGAAAAATTTTCATTATTTAAAGTTAAACGTTTAAGATTAAAGCTTATTACTAGCATTATTAAAAATTAATTAAAAATATCAAAAAGGAAAAGCAACACTTTTGAATATTTTGAGTTGTAAGACAGACGATATTTGTTTTTTTATTACAAACATAAAAGGACTATTAAAGTTTATTAGTTTATTTTGTAATTATATATTTAGAAAAAATCAATCCTGTAACAGGCCACGAGGGCCCTGAGGGCCAGATACTATAGAGGTATCTGATTCATGACCATACGGCACACTAGGGAATATCCCCTTTTCTGCTTCGACTGCAAGGGTCATTAGTACAAGGGTACCCCATTAATAAAATAATTTATGGCTGGGTTGGCCTAGGGGCGGTCAGGGAGGCCAAATCCAACCCAAGAACGAAGACACTGGAAGAAAAAATCTTCCATGCCTGCTCGGGATTTGAACTCAGGTCCTCCAGCATAGGAGTCCAATGCCCTGCCACTGAGCTTACCTCGCCCCAAGTTATATATTTAGGCTATTTAAAACAATTATTCAGGAATTCAGCTTGCACTACCCACCATGTAGAGAAAGTGTCTAATTCTGCAGGTCTAACTTTTTTGTAACCCAAAACAGAATTCCGTTTTCCCCTAAAACCTCAATTACAGGTTACTGCTAGACAAATCATTTATGCTGATTGCCTGACGATGAAGTGAGATGCGTTGATAGATTGGAAGTTCGTTGTAAATTCCGGACACGTAGATCTTGTCATCAAACCAACCTAATGAGACTGCTTCATTCGTATGCGGCCATTGCGGCTAGAGAAAGGATTTAAAATGAAGGATCCTAGAAAAGATAATTTTAGTATTATAACATTTAGAGCGTTTCCTCCGCCCGATGAAGCATTCCGGACATAGTAAGGAAAAATACATACATATATATTACATATATATATATATATATATATATATATATATATATTTTATTGATGTTTTCCGGTAGTGGGGTTGCTTAATTCCAGAGGGTGAAACAAAATTCAGTCTTCCCACAAATTTTCTTTATTTTGCACTAGGCCTTTCAACACAAATGTGCCATCATCAGGTGCTAACAACAAATAAAAACATGCATTAATATTGTTTGACTCCTTAATAACAATTAATATTGTTTGACTGTTGTTGAACAGTAACAATATTAATTGTTATTAAGGAGTCAAACAATATTAATGCATGTTTTTATTTGTTGTTAGCACCTGATGATGGCACATTTGTGTTGAAAGGCCTAGTGCAAAATAAAGAAAATTTGTGGGAAGACTGAATTTGGTTTCACCCTCTGGGATATATATATTTAAAAAAGAGAACCTCAAAAATGCACTAAATGTAACACTATCAGGACTATATACACATTTACAAGGATTGTCGTGCCTACAAATGTTTGATCAATAAGTATAATACACCGCCTGTGAGTATAAAGGCAAAAATACACTATAAAATAAAGTACTGAGAAAAAAAAAATAGAAACTAAGAAAAAATTAAATAATGAAAAAAAAGATATCTATAAAATAATTAGAGGAAAAATAAACAATAAAACAATATGGTTTTAAAGAGATATAATATATATATATATATATATATATATATATATATATATATATGCCCACTATAGAGCTTTTAGTTTAAATTTTGACTTGCATTATGTTGTCTTGTTCTAGAAAAGTATACTATTGAAATACTATTAATTATACTATGTCAAAATGTGGTTATGTTATTCTAATTTATTTATTTTTTGTGATAATTATTTTATAAATATGTTTTTATGTATTTATTTCAATTTCATTATTTTATTTATTTGTTTTATTGTTTTTATTGCATCTCTTTTGTTTCAAATTATTTTGAATTGTTCTATTTTTATAAATTAGTATATTAGGCTATCATCGTAACTGGTTAAATTCTAGCACTCAATGTTTATCATAAAATGTCTTTATTCCATGTTTGTAATATTGCCAAAGACAGCCATGTAGTTTTTCAACACCTATGATTTATTATGATGATTAGATAGTTAGCCGTCGAGGTGATAAGTAAAGATGGAATGGTTGGGATTCGGCTAAATAAACCTCAATATGATTTTGTTTTAAAAAATCTATATTTCGGACGTTTCGGCTACCCATTGGTAGCCTTCGTCAGCTAAAATGACAAAAAAAAAGAAATTAATACAAAAACAAAAAAAATTATGATTGTGATAGGTACCAGAACTATAGATAAAATTAACTTATAAAAGAACATAACTTATAAAAGAACATAAGAATTTAAGACGATATGTTCTTTTATAAGTTAATTGTATCTATAGTTCTGTTACCTATCACAATTATAAACTTTTTTTTGTTTCTGTATTAATTTCTTTTTTTTTGTCATTTTAGCTGACGAAGGCTACCAATGAGTAGCCGAAACGTCCGAAATATAGATTTTTTAAAACAAAATCATATTGAGGTTTATTTACCCGAATCCCAACCATTCCATCTTTACTTATGTTTTATTGTACACTATATTTATTAATGTCAGTTCCTCAGAAATGTAAGAGCATATCGCTTTTTTTGCAGCGCTCAAATAAATAAATAAAATAAATGTGTGTGTTTATTTTGTTTCTTTTAATTTGTTTACAGATTTCTTTTTGTTTACTTATTTCATTTTCATTATTTTATTTCTTCATTGTGCATCGACAATGTCTTTGAGAAACATATTTTTTTTATTTTTTATCATTATTCTAATTATTTTATAATTTTTTTTTTCAAAACTTCAATTTTTCATTGTTTCCATTTTTTTATTATTTATTCACAGTACTATATTTTATAGTGTATTTTGCCTACACTACGAAGAGTAAGATTTTATCCAATTTCGTCTTCTACGGCTTTAGATGTATCAGGTGGTGTATTATCCTTATTGAGCAAACGTTTGTAGATACGTAAATTCTTCTAAATGGGTAAAATAGTCCTGATTGTGTCACATTTAATGCATTTTTAAGGTTCCTCAAATATCTTTGTGTTAGCCTTGAGTGTCCATTTGGAAGACAAGTATACCGACCTTTTCCTTCTTTGGTTGTATTGAGAATGATTTCCAAGCGTTAATATGTAAAAACAGCCAAAAAACGGAGGGAAAGAGGGACAAAAACCCGTTCAAAAGACGGAAACCGAAGTTCCAAATTCTAAGCACAGATTTCTTAGAATGAGATCGTTACATCGAAAAAATGCCCAAACCCGTTTTTGTAGGACATTTATTAAGCTTCTATACAGTTGTCTTCCACTTAGCACGATTTCCCAGCCGTTCTCGAAATATTTAAGAAAATATGCTAAGATCCCAAAACTTTTCATGTCTGATATTATAATATATTTCCCAATACCTTCTTAACTACAAATATAACCAAAATTTGAATATCATAGTTTGGATAAATTTCAAGTATACAGAAAATATTTCAATTGAATTTAGCGACTCTAAGTACCCAATACAAAACTAGTTTTAGCCAAGAAAATATACCTTTAATTTTATGCAAAAATAAACAGTGACCAAATCTCAACAATTTGTCCTATTGACCCTAACATTTCAAACTATCGAATATGAAAATCGGTGCAAGCAAGCGATCGAAGTAATATCAGCTTTGGACGATGAATAAATCTTTTTATGTACAATTAATAAAAACTGTTTTTATTAATTGTACATAAAAAGATTTATTCATCGTCCAAAGCTGATATTACTTCGATCGCTTGTTTGCACCGAAATTTCATATTTTTTCTTTATTCCTTTTTCAACTTCATTAATCGCAGCTATTTTCTCTGACAAGGTTAAACTTTTATAACTTCCAGGCTTCGACATCTTAAATCAACAAGTCACAGAACTGCACTGTACACCAGAAATTCAAGGCACAGACAATACAACAGATCTAGGCGCTGACTGACTTATAACTGAATAAGAAATGAATTTCGGAGGAATGGTGATAGGGAGGAACCCTACCATGTCAAACTATCGAATATGAAAATCGTTGCAAACAAGCGATCGAAGTAATATCAGCTTTGGACGATGAATAAATATTTTTATGTACAATTAATAAAAACTGTTTTTAATTTAATGACCAAATTTCCTCTGGATAAACGAATTTCGTTGTTGATAGGTTCGCCTACTGTCTATTAGGTTGCATTAGTATATAAAACCCCTGGAGTTTTGTTTGACTATTTTGCGCTTGATTGTGGTAAATCCACGAGACTAAGAGACAGCTTGAAGCTATGAATGGTGAAGGGGAGGTATAGGAATGCCTAGCGACGCTGCCAGCTCTACCTCGTTCTTCTAGTCTCTGTCTAGCATCAAGCAGCTCGTTCGCTAACGCAGTGTTCAACACAAATATCGATTAATCTCACATATTTCGATAATTACCTAGTACCTATACTCAAGGGGGAATTCCAAAGAAGATATTGACAGAGCTCGGCGCTGTAATTAAAACTACATTTTTTGGATAAAAAATAGATTTTCGTTACATTTGGAGTTAAGGAAGTACAAACAAAGAAACTATAAAATTAAAGTTGGTAACAGCTTATTCAGCCTTCATTTATTTTATATTTTATGTTACATTTTTGTTGTAGAAACGTTTCGGCTATAAGCCATTTTCAATCCAATATTCGGTATGATTTTGCATTATTTTTTTATAAATTATAATCTTCTGATTATGTGCGTGTAAATTTGATTTTATTTAGTTTGAGGAGCAAATTTCATTTTTTTTAAATTGTATGGTTCGTGTCTCAACAGATGATGCGGAACATACACACCTATTTTAATAAATTTACTATTATGTTAATTTGGATTTTTTTTCCAATGGCCTTCTGCCTACTTTAGAAAAATTTAATTTGACGTAGGTGTAGATCCTAAGATGAAAACTAAGATGTTCTAGGTTGTTGGTAACAGCTTATTCAGTCTTTATTTATTTCATATTATAATTATTTTTTTTTAAGGTTTAACGGCGTATCAACATTTGGGCTATTAACGCCGATATTACATTTTTGTTGTAGGAACGTTTCGGCTATATGCCATTTTCAATCCAAGTATCTGTATTATCAGCTTCTGTAAAGGACGTCTAGTCCTGCACATCTAGTCCTCCTTTACAGAAGCAGACTCAAATATATAAAACAATATGTAATAATTGAGGTAATAATAATATCGTCGATACAAATGCAAAGTATCGAATGTGAAAAAATGCATCTTTAATTTTCAATCTTTACTAATTTCCGCTGGACTTGTGTACGGCCAAATCTTGAATCTTAGTTCACTCTATGAAAGGATAGTATTCCACTATCAAAAGGTCAAATCTGCCGAATATTTGACTGCCCAAAAAAAAGTTATGAATAAATGCTTTTCCACTCTGAAAAGTGGTGATTTTCATATTCGATACTTTGCATTTGTAGCGACGACATTATTATTAACTCAATTATTACATATTATTTTATATATTTGAGTCTGCTTCTGTAAAGGAGGACTAGATGTGCAAGACTCGACGTCCTTTACAGAAGCTGATAATACAGATACTTGGATTGAAAATGGCTTTATAGCCGAAACGTTCCTACAACAAAAATGTAATATCGGCGTTAATAGCCCAAATGTTGATACGCCGTTAAACCTTAAAAAAAAATATATAATAAGAAATAAATAAAGACTGAATAAGCTGTTACCAACAACCTAGAACATCTTAGTTTTCATCTTAGGATCTACACATATATCAAATTAAATTTTTCATAAGTAGGCAGAAGGCCATTGGAAAAAAATTCCAAATTAACATTATAGTAAATTTATTAAAATAGGTGTGTATGTTCCGCATCATCTGTTGATAGCAAAAGGCGAAGTTACCGTCACGAACATTAAACGCAGAATTTAAAACCTGCCCACCAATCAAGCATGAGCCTATCGTTATTGTTCTTGTTTGTACTATATACGGCGGTAAATAATAGATATTATCTAGAACCGGATGTGAATAAGTCGCCGTAGTTACAGTATCCGCTAAAGGAGGCTTATCTAAACCCTATTTAACATTTAAGAAAAAGCATTGGGTGTAAATCGTGACTCACAATAAGCTTAGAAGTTAATGAGAGAAAGGGGAGTTCCAGCTCCACCCGCGCACGCATCCAACCAGCAAAGCATGCTTTTCTACAGAATCCGCCTTTCTCTGCTATAGTGGGAGATATGTCAGCTTTTGTTAGGAAAAGTACATAATTCTTGATGTTTCGCAAGATAATGTAAGCTTTGCTGGACGCCTTGGTCTCATTTCTGGGACAGGCTAGTCTTATTTGGTTGAATCCAACGCAGGTTAAAGAACCGGCTCACAGAGATCTGGATCATCAGCGCAATGGAGTTTTTGCCAATATGGTGGCGGCTTATAAACGATTTGGGTTGACTAGAGTTTCGATATAATATTGAGGAAATGTAACAATATTTAAATGTTATACGAAACACAAAAGGAAAGTGACGGTATCCTGTTGGCACCAGAACCGGAAACTGGCGGTATCCTGTTGGCACCAGAACCGGAAACTGGCGGTATCCTGTTGACACCAGAACCGGAAACTGGCGGTATCCTGTTGGTGCCAGAACCGGAAACTGGCGGTATACAAAGCGGAAATTACCCTATTACTCCATAAGCCCCGATTTCTCCTAATGAGATCACACTATAAAAAAATGCATTAGAACCGCATTTATAGAACATTCAAACCTTACGAGAAGGCAACCCGCCTTCGACCTTATGTTTCCTAATCAGCTTTACCTGCGTTTCTATCAGCTGTTTAAAAATCGCTAGAGTCCAAACATAATAACATATTTGCTTACCCGGAGGAAGATTAGTCAAAATATTAAGAAAAAGAAAAAAAAAAAAAAAAAAAAAAAAAACATTCCTATCTTTTATAGATACAGAAATTTGTATTCATTGTTCAATTAATTACAAATACATGATTTAAATGTTTTATTTCGGTTTTCTTATTCGCCTATGTTTTATGATATATGTATATACATTTTCATTTATTTTTCGTTTTACCAAATTTCGTTCTTTGTCTATGCACTTTGCAATGTGCATTTTCGAAGTCAAACGTATGTTTCATTTGTATAGCATGATTAGTTAGCAAGAGCCGTTTTATCATTATGTTTATTAAAAATTTTAACGTGTTATTTATTTATTTTTTTTAATCAATTGCAATGATTTGCCTATATATTTTTTTTCTTTGTTGTCTTAACAATTAATTTTATGCATATTATATTTGGTCTCTTATTCAATTAATTGTCTAATTATTAGGTACAAAAAATTTGTGATGATTCAAAAATAATATTACTTAACATTTCTGAAATTATTGTGCTTGAAGAAATACAAGGAAATCCGAAACGTTCAAATAAATTGGTTACCAATTTATAAGGTTCGCGACTCATCTTTTAATTCTGCCCTGTTTAAAATAATTATTCTAGACTAATAAAGGCCAAAGAAGTATATAGTGAAGATAGATTTAGATATATTAAGAACTTCGGGGTGAAGAGTTCAAACCTTTTTTATTTTCCCTGCTTTGTCTATTTGTTTTGAATATGACAGCCACTCAGTTCGTCCATATCTAAACAAAGTACTCAATCGACAGAAGAATCGCCGTCCAAGATATCCGATAGGAGAACCGTTAAGAGGAAACGTTTTGACGTAAAGAAAACCTACTCGTTGGTTTTAAAATGACAGGCAGAAACCCGCGAGAACCGTCAACTTGACAGGATTCTCCTGTAGAGAGGCAGACGTAAAACATTTACTCACCACGGAGAAAACATTACGACTGACGGCTGTATGAAACGTATCGGCTAACGGTAAAATAGGATGGAACGTCAGATATCCATAAAATATCATATTTAACGCCACATCAATCTAAAATATATCAAGTATTTTCAAGACAGAGCTACTCGGTTTTAAATAAATAGATGAATAAAACAACATTTTTTTTTTAATAAAAAGTCCGACTCGCAGGAACTGCGTCATCTTCAAGCGCGGTACCGTTCAAATCTCTAGAGCTCTTGCAAAAGAAAGGAGCAGTTATTGGTGGGGATTGAACTTTCGTGAAAAATGTAAAATAAATACCTCATAGATACAAGGCGCCAGGACAGGAAACTGACAGTATCAAGACGACTCCCCCACCTTCTTAACGTTCGCTCTTGGACACACTATAACAAAGTTTCACATTTTCTAACCTTTTTTTTTGTCAAATGCTCGTTTTATTGTTGAATGCAATTAAAATGAGAAACAACCGGTTAAAACTGCAGGTAAACAGATACAAAAACAGGTTCAAACGAGCAAAACTAACAATCACGAATTTTCAAGTCCTTTTTTCTCTGATTGACAAAAATTACATCAGAACATTTATAGGAGGTAATTCAGTAAGCTTTCGATTGGTCAACGTCCACTTACCACAATTTCCCAACCGTTTTCGAGATATTTTAGAAAATATGCGAAAATCCCAAAACTTTTCATGCCTGTTAATGAAATATTTTATTTCTAGTACTTCTTTAACTCCAAACGGAAACAAAATTATAGATTAGATGAATATCAAACGTCTGGAACAAGTTCCAACTGAATTAATCGTTTCTGAATGCCCAAACTGAAACTTAGTTTGGAAAAGTAGGCGTTTCAATGTTTCTCAAAAACAATTACAGATATCGCTTTAAAAATGGTTTCATTCGCTTTTTTTTCTTTTTTTTTTTTTTTTTTTTACATTAAGAAACCACTAAAACGAGTACCTGCAAGCATATAAACTAGAAAACGTAAGCGTTACGATTTTTTCGCGCGAATTTCCCTCCAAAAGGCATCTTCCGGTGGGCTAATTCTGCTGGTTAACGATCTTGACCAAATTAGACGAATGATTTTTGTTACAAATTTCATAAAAATCGGACCATTCGTCTGGCAGTTAGAGAGCGAACAAAGAATATATATCATATCATCAACATTCAATCATATTTTTATTATGACATACATTATAAATTAATTAATTAAAAAAAACTGATGAGCCTATAACAGGAAATCACATTTTTTTTGTTATCGTTGAGCGAAACATGCTACAAAGTATTCGATAAGAAGAAGCACAACTAGGTATTTACCAAACTTTTTATTTTTTATTGAATCACCTGGTAAAGACAAATAAAATGAAATACTTTATAGAAGAAAAGTTTATTTCCTTCTTGAGAAAACATTGTTAATAAGTCGAGTTGATTGTTATTTCATAAAATTCCCTATATTAAGAGATGACCAAGATGGGTTGTGATGTAATTGAGCGACGAGAATATCACTAAAGGTGGATCACTCATTGTGTTGAGGACAATGACGTATTATTTCTTATCATAATGACGGTGCAGGTTGGGTTCTTTTGAAGCTATCTCTCGGTACACGGCCCTCGGATCGTGTAGAGGTCAGAAGCAACCATTTACTTCACACCGATGGGTTGGGCGCTTTTCCAACATATTCCTCATTATCTTTGAGCTACTTTTTTTGGTTAATTATGTTACATTTATTAAATTATCTAATCTAAATCTTTGAAGCCAGCTCCTGTAGGCTCTGTGTTTATTATTCAATTCAGGTTGCGGTTTTATTTGGACCAAAATTAAAAATTTGAGGATTCACTTATTGGAAATGAATAAAATCTTGTAGCTATAAACATTTTAATTCGATGTGGAATTTAAACGTATCCTTGTTTCGACCAATTCTTCAGTAAAGGTACCACTGTGGAAATTATGCCATTTTTGGGCAGAGTCTTTTATTTTCCTTAATTTCTTGGTTATGGGCACTTTTTTCTTGTTTAAATCCCAGCTGTTATGCACTTTAGTAATTAGCCACTTGCTTACATCATTTATTTCATAGAAATTGAGTTCAGGGCCTCCCATATGCGCTGCTTCCTTGATGCTTTATCGGCCGCATCATTTCCTCTGATTCCTGAATGTTCTGGTATCCACAAAAATTTCACGGTCTTGCTTGGTTCGCTTAGGATCTCGAGATTGTTATAAATGTTATTAAAGTTAACTGGAGCTTAAGTGGTTTCTGTATACTTTCAGTGCGGACATAACAGGTCGGAGCAAATAAAGAATTTCGTATGGATCTACGGAAAAAGATTTTCTTGAGGCTATTGCTTAAAGTTTGGCTCGGCCTTGTGTATAGAGGTATATGGTTCGTTAATTTGCCAGGATCACTGCGTACCCAACAAATTCCTCATTTTTTGAGCCATCCGTGTAAATTTCTGCTCGTTTAAGTAAGAATATATGTTGTCCATTCCAGAATTGATGTCTTTAGTCAGTAATTATAAGTCTATTATGCCAGCTTGTCTTTTCCACGTTGGGATGTTTCGGGAATTTTGGGTTTCTCTATTAGCAATAAAATACTAGAATGATTATTAGCATGAAGTTCAATGTACAAACAAAAAAACTTATGTAATACTTTTAAAAATTCCGAATTACTTATGCGAGGTCCGTGTCTTATCCAAAGCTTCGACTAGGCACAGTTAATGCTCTCTCTTCGTATTTTGTAAAAACTCTTAAAGCGAAACGAGATCTTAGGCACCACGACAGGAAACTAACAGTATTTCAAGAGGTAATTTCTCCATTTAATCACCCATTTCTCCAAATAAGATCGCTCAATCAAAAATCGCAAAAGAACGTATTTGTAGGAAATTTAATAAGAATAAATGCTTTACATTTACGATTTCCTGAGTTACTACGATTTTCGAAATAAATAAGAAAATATCCGAAAACCCAAAGAAAATATAGTTTTTTTCGATTTTCCTTGACGCCGGTTATACATACCGCTTTGTAAATGGCTTCGTTAGATTCTTCGCGTCTAATGAATTATAAAAATTATTCTTGGAAACCTAGTAACGCAAAAACATAAGCGTTACGATTTTTTCACGCGGTTTTTGCCCCAAAACAATGCTCTGGTAGACGGATTATGCTGGAAGGTAACCTTTCAAATCAAACAAAATATTTTTGTGCCAAATTTAATTAAAATCTTCCCATTTTCGAGCAAGCTAGTGAGCGAACAGACAAATATATATATATACATATATATATACATGTATATATGTATACATATATATACATATATATATGTATATATATATATATATATATATATATATATATATATATATATATATATATATATAGGGAGGGTCGAGATATACCAAAAGCCTAATTCCTATGGAAACCACCGTATTCTATGGAATCTGAAAACGTGAACATGTCTAGTCGACACGTCCGGAAACGCTCACAAATTTACCATTTGAGTGATTTTTTTTTTTAATAATATTTATGTAAATTGAAATTTCTTTATTTAAAAAAGAAGCTTACCTTATTACCACCGAAGTAGATAATGGAGACAAAGCTCTTTAATTCTGGAAGATGTCCAAGTCATTTTCTGCCCCAGTTAACCAATTCTCCGCTCTTCTGCATCCCTAATGTATAATGACTTTAACATTATCAAATCCTATGGGAGAAAAAGTAATTCCTAATTGAATTTTAATATGAGTTTTATGTACACAAATTCACTTTTTTTTAACAAGGGTCCCGTGGTCTAGTGGCTAGCGCGCTAGATTCATAAGCGGGAGATGGTGGGTTCTATCCCCACCGGCGCCAGAGATTTTCTCATCTCAGGGCTCCCTGAGAAAATTCCTGGCTGCACCCTGGACGTCTGCTCTAATGGCCACGATTTGTTGATGCATTTTTTTATACAATGATTTTCTCGTAAATTGTTGTAACCTTTTTCAGAACATCTTAAATGCTGAATGCTGATTAAATTTCCTCAGCTGTGTCGATATGTTTTCTGTTTATTATTACTGATTACGGGTAATCTAGCCAATATAAGGCTGATGCCTTTTCCTTTTTCAAAATAAAATCCACAACTCCTTTAGGAAATTGAGCCCCTGCGTTTTGGGACGGAGGCAATATAATTTTATTTTAACATTTTCTGGTTTCATATGTATTATGTTATACATTCATTTTTAACTAGCTGTGCCGCGACTTCGTCCGCGTGGATAGTGAACCGATTTATTTTATTTTAACTATTAACATGTCCACAACGGATTCCGAGTTTCGTTGCAATACAACAATAATTGCGGCCGGTATGGGCGAATAGCTACTGTGGGTCCGGAGTAAACCACCCCTCCAGTGATCCAATTTTGCTGGACGAACTCGTTCAATCATTTCCTAGGGTAATCTTATACACCAAGTTACGCGACGAAAAATCAAAAAAAAAAAAACTCTTTACATTTGTATAACTTTTTTTATTTATGGACCTATTGACATTAAACAAACACTAAACATTAAGTGAAGCTTACCACAATATATTACTGAAAACCGTAACTAAATCCGATATTCCGTTTCTGAGATTAGCGCACATAGACAAACAGACAATAATTCTAAAAATCATTGTTTTGGGTATTATTGCTTTGATAAAGTCCCCCAAAAGCATTTTCATCCTCGTATCTTCCGTGTATAGTCAGCTATCAGTTAAAATTTTATTATACATATGTATAGATTTCTTACAAATTCTTGTTATTTTTTGAGATTTCCTGTGACTTGACTATGATGTCAATAGTTTTCCTAACATCATGTTTTCTTTTTTTATTATTATTATTACTAGTTATTTTTAAAATAGCATCAGAGAATAGAGATAAAAAAAAAATATTAAAAATTAGTAAATTTATCTAATTCATTTCTATTTTTGTCGCAGGTAAATTGATTACGGTGATAATTTCGAGGAAGGACTTATATGGTGATGTTGATTAGTTAGTTCTTTATACCTATAAAATACACTATTTAAATATTTTATATCAGTTTTTTTGTTAACATTTTTTTCCTGTTTTTTATGATGTGTCATCATAAAATCATTTCCGCTTAGAATACTATCAGTTTCCTGTTGTGGCGCCTTAAATCTCCCTTCTCTTTGAGATGTCATTTTATATTTTTCACGAAAGATCAAAACCTACCAATAACTGCTTATACTCCTTTGCTTTTTGTTTTATATGTTTATATGTTTTTAATTGTTTACTTTTTTTTTTTTTCTATATGAACAATAATAATAAATAATAGTAATAGTAAGTATTAGTATAATAGTAATAGTAAGCATTAGTATAATATAAGAAAGTTGTTAGTATAATATAAGAAAGTTGTTAGTTGTACAGTGTAATCACAAGTATATATCAAAATAAATAAATGAGGAAAATAAAAATATATATACAAAAAAAAAAGTTAAAACAAAAGAAGGAAAAAAAAAGGGAAAAAGAAGAAGAAAATATTTTTAAAAAATATCAAAATAAAATAACAAAAAAAATAATAAAAAAAAAAAATAAAAAAAAAAAAAAAAAAAAAAAAATGAATAAAAAAATAATAAAATAAAACAAAATATATGTTTACATTATATATATTTTTTATTATTTGTACTGTATTTATATATGTACTGTGCACTATACATATATATGTATACTATATTTATATAAGTGCAAATATATTTATGTGTGTGTGAATCTGGTTTTTATATCCATGCAATTTTATAACAACAATAATTTCTCTTTTTTTCCAAACTTAGATTCTCCCAAATACAACTTTAGTAACACAACTCTATCTCAAATACATAATACTGAAAACACTCTCCATCCTAACATTAATCTTGCACAATTAAACACAACTAGGGCGGAGATGACCAAGCAGTTTTCTGCCCTTAAACTACCAACCCAACCCAACCCTACTCCTTTGCTTATGACACTAAGTACATGAACAGATGCGCTAAGATGACGCAGTTCATGCGAGAATGTTTTCCTTTATTATTTTCTTCGTCAAGTTTATTTTCTTTTCTATTATTTTTACATTTGCGAAGTCGAATACATGCTTATATTTTTTGGAATGGTTAGCCAGAGGAGTTTTATCACCCTCCTGAGGTGTGAAGAGGCACCTAAGGTGTAAAACATGCAGAGCGAGAACAAACAAAATTAATTGAATTTGTTAATTCTCTTTTATTGTTCTTCCGCCTAAAAAATATTCGACCGCAGAAGACTTGGTCTCTATAAAATATAAACATTAACGAAAATATTTGTTTCAGATAATTTTCTTTTTTTCCTTCCCGTATTTCGCAGTATGATGAGAGGGAACATTCCCTAGAGATATGACGTAATGAGGACACGTTCCATTGGCCGATCCACGCCGACCACTTCCTTGTTATGCGATGTTTCCCCCGCGGTCTGCAGACTTCGCCCCGTGCAATCATTAGCCTGTAATTACACCCTGAAGGTGAATGCTCTTTCGGCTCCACTACTCTCATGAGCTGGCCGTCAGGGGATATTCAGGAATATGAAGATTTTCTCCATTAAATATGATTTTATTTTACACATCTGTACATTTGAGAGGCTGCTGCAATCGAGATGGAACGCCCATCATAACCCTAGGATGCCCAAAATGTATCCAGTCACAACCTTATTCAAGACTTTTGGAGACCACAACTTCTTGAAAAATTTGCTCCTATTTTCTTCATTTTAAAATATATTTGTTTTTGTCTTTTTGTGCTTGATAAAAATCAAAAGAGACTGTTTGGGAAAAAAGTCAAAAAAGACTGAAGAGATTTTAAGCACCATCGTTTTCCAAATTACCTTTTTTAATTTTTGAGATTTTTCAAATAAAAATATGACATTAAAAAAATATGTAGGTATATTATTTTTTTTTTCTTTTATTAAGTTTTACATGCATTCCCAAGGGAGGGTTCTCACTCTTTATTTTTTTTTTTGTTTTGCATGAAAACAATCATTTGTAAGAAACCCTGTTTAAATAGGGGGGGGGGGGATAAATTTTTCAGAGACATTCACTAATAAAAATGTGGCGATTCTTATTAGTAAATGTCTTTCTGAAAAATGAATTTTTTACCCTATTTTTTTCAAAATTGTATTTATTTTATTTATATTAAAAAAAAAAAAATCAGTCCCGTAACAGGCCACGAGGACCCTGAGGGGCAGATACTATAGAGGTATGTGGTTCATGACCATACGGCACACTAGGGTGATAGTGTGTTCAGTACTATGCTCCGGCCGCCTGATTTCCCCCTTGGCTGCTTCGACTGCTAGAGTCACTAGCACCCATTGATAAATTTATTAAAGGCTGGGTTGGCCTAGGGACGGTCAGGAAGGCCGAATTCAACACAAGAACGAAGACACTAGAAGAAAAAATCGTTAGTCCTTGCTTGGGATTTGAACTCAAATCATCCAACTTATTAGTCCAGTGCTCTACTACAGAGCTAACCTCCCCCCATTTTTATTTATATATTGCAGTTTATTATCGTTGGTGTTGTACCA
This sequence comes from Gonocerus acuteangulatus, assembly GCA_946811695.1. Classification (NCBI taxonomy): domain Eukaryota; kingdom Metazoa; phylum Arthropoda; class Insecta; order Hemiptera; family Coreidae; genus Gonocerus; species Gonocerus acuteangulatus. The sequence goes on along the minus strand of OX328129.1, from coordinate 13,777,163 downwards.
TGCGGTCTGCCACTGAATTAGTATTTGGTTCGTGTAATACGTCGTTAGATCGTCGTAAGTTGCTTTAGTTGTTTCTCGGTTCTAGATTTTGGTTGCAAAATTGTCTTGTGTGTCAAAGTCTGTGCTTTGACACACGTAAATCTTATGGACGGAGATAGGAATAAAAAAAGTAAAAGAGAGGAAAACGCTACAACCTTCAAAGTGAGTGAACAAGGAACACAAGCTACAATTGATTCAGCATGTTGCCTTATAGTAATAAGTGGAATTAGTAATTTGTGCATGTCAATCTCGCTAAGAGACGTTACAAGTACTCGTTCGCGTTAAGCAACGCGTAAACGTTCAGGAATGGAGCATCGTCGTCATGATTTGTTGTTTTATCGATAATTATAACTAGAGCCCGGAAGTTAGGCATTTATTTTTGGTTAAAATAGGCAGGCAAAAAGGCACTTGAAATACTGAAAATAGGCAGTACTGTAATTAAAATAGGCATTTATTAGGAGTGAAGGCAAAGAGGAATCTCACTCATTATTATTATTAATGAAATATGTATTTTAAATATTCATTAATTTCTTTATTACCAATTTATCACAGAATTAGTGTACTTACTCTTACTTTCCCGTGTTACAAGCTACAACAAGATGCTTTTTCAAAGTATCAACTCTCATAGACCTTCTCAGAAAAAATGTTTTTCATCATGGAAAAACTTCCTCTGCATTATCTTATCATTTCGAAATCCGGAATACCAGGTAATTACGCATTGTCACAGCAAAAGGGGTGTGAGGAAGGAGACGTACTTCTCTCATCCTCTCTCTTTCCTGCTATTCATTATGCTTGTGCATTCCTTCTACTAAGGAAGGTTCTGTTATTTTTTAACCCTTCAATTCCATCCATGGGTTGGGAAACTAAGCTTTCGAATAGATATTTGTGACGGCAAGATGAAATTTAATTTGTGCAACCTTTTTTGTCTTCGATGAACAAAAATGATGTCTTCCTTTGCAAAAAAGGCAACGGAAGCCAAAAAAGGCAAAATAAAAATTGTCTCTACACTTCCTAAATGCACGAAAACATTTATTTCTATCTGATTCTTCAATATATCCATTCAGATAAAAAAGGCATTTTGCCTAACTTCTGGGCTCTAATTATAACAAATCAGGGGGACAAACAGTGATTGCCGCGTAGAGATATTATTGGCAATGCAGCACAACTGTATCAGTGGTTACTGCCGACGATCAAGATTCGTACAATAGTTTCATGATAACAACATAGGAACAGTTTAACGTTTTAATGCAGAAAGTTACCCCTGCCCCGCAGATAAAAAGAACACAGACTAATATGAGAGAATCAATACCTGCGTAAAAAAATTGGAAGTAACTAGACAGACTAGGTTGCCACTAAACACTTGTTGGGCTATTTACACTAGGTTGCCACTAAACACTTGTTGGGCTATTTACACTAGGTTGCCACTAAACACTTGTTGGGCTATTTACACTAGGTGACAACGGACAACTCCATAGTAGAATCGTGGGGGGGGGGGCAAGTAGAAACACTTCCTTTTCCCTTGCACTTGCCGGGTTTTCTAATACTTGTCTCCAAGGAACTTGTTCTCAGTTAGATACATTGTGCTTCAGTTACAAGTTCTAAGTTCGTGTAAAATAGGCATAAGGGCTAAATAAATTCAAAGCTTTTTGTATTGTAAGAAGTATCTTGAAACGGTATTGGGTCATGAGACGCGCATCCACCGAAATGCGTGGTTGTTTCCGCTTCCTTGGTGCCTCTCTACCCCTGTAAGTCAATAAAAAAATCGTCGTTCTTCCAAATCGAAAGTAAATTCGAATGCATAGCTATATATAATTTACATATTTCCTATAATGTGATAGTGTACCTGACTTCTGTTTGGATAAAATGGGGTTTGTCAAACAAATTACCAGTTTTGAATCTACTCCTCATTTGGTAAACAATGTGAAAAGTCCGTCCCGCAGGAGCTGCTTACGGTTAGCATATTCTTCAGCTATGCAGTTAGATAACCACTAAATGCAGTGGATTTCCTTAATACAACTAAGAGAGATTGTGTGTGTGTATTAGAGAGTGAGGGAGAGTGAGAGAGAGAGAGAGAGAGAGAGAAGAGAGATATTATGAATGAGAGCCTACTAGAAGCCAGGGATAGACGCCAAGGTCCTAGCTGAAGGCTACCACCACCTAGACCTCCTTACAGACCATTAACCTCGCTAGCCACGCATCCTCTCTTCCTTCTTATACCTTTCGCTCTCTCGCTCTCTCTCGTCGGCTGGGTATAATGTCGTATATAACAAGAAGTTTTCAAAAATTTAATAAACCCTATTAGGAGTACCGATGACAATAACGGTATTTCGGTCAAATTTGAATATGAATTTGACCACCTGATAAGATCAATTGACCAGCCGAGCTGTGACATTATGACTGTGTACAGTAATTAGACATAACCGACAATCAGGAGATTCTGGTTTGAAATCCTAGCTAGCTGAGGTAATTTTTCTAATAAACTAAACTTAAAGAAAATGAAAGTCCGTTTCACAGGAACTGCATCGTGTTGGAGTTGCACCGTTTTTATCCGAAACAAGTATAAAATTTAACTTGAAATCCCACAAACGAAGCAAGATATTCATCAAAGAAGTTTTTAAAGTAATGTAAGTCTTCCTACATCCTTTCTACTACACTTTTAGTCTATACATTTACTAGCAGTTACCCGGCGTATCATGATACACCTACTCTCTGCGTCTATAAAAACATATATATATATATATATATATATATATATATATATATATATATATAAATATACAACATATAAAAATGGATCAGAAACCAAATAAGTAATATTAAAACCTAGTAACGAAAATCTGTAACTATTCGGGTTTGACAGTTTTGAACCCGTGACCTCCGAACTGTGAGGCCTAGACGATTTTTACCTAGCCTATGACACTCATTGTATCAAGACCCACCTGTGTACCAAGTTTGGTCAAAATCGGTCAAACGGTGTGGATTTGTATAAGGAACAATCCTTCCACACTAGAAGAGAAAAATGTCCCCCGAAGTACTGTAGTCCTTCAGTATCTTATATACTCGTATATATATACAGGGTGTCCCGTAAATGTCTAGTCATATTGTGGGAGGTGATAGAAGACCCATAGGGGAACAAAAAATGTTCTATGACGATTTCCCGAATTCTCGCCCATAAGGGAGAAAACGTCGTTTTATTGTTTTATCGAGACAAACGTGGTTTTTATAAGAATAATCGTTGCAGCTCCGTCCCAGGTGGTTCTCCTAAAAAGGAAGTGAAACCAATCGAAAGCTGAGTAAATTTACGATAAGTCTAGTTGGGAGTAAACATAAAAATGAATGAATGTAAGTATGTATATCTTACCAAAAGAAAGCTATTCTAAATTTCCTGACATTTTCTTGATATTTATATTAATATATTATAAATATTTACTTAGAACAAAAATTACTATTTTTACTTAGATCACGCAATTGAACACATTTTTACAGGTATTTATATTTAGAAAACAAATGCTTAACCTTAAATTGATACTGATGGCTACGCTTCTAAGACTCACGGTGATTCTCGTGAGCCCAAGCGTGTTTGTTGTGGTAATTAAATATCCTATCCCTCATAAATAAGATGTACATAGTCCTGTAAAAATGAGGTTAGTGTATGGATGGGGTTCATTAATTGCCGCCTCCTCGACCCAGTATTAGTTACTGTAAATAACAAATTCAAAATATGTGTATTTTATTTATTTGCTGTTTTAGGATTTTTTTTATTTTTGTGGCAGTATTTTTTTTTATTGTTCTAAGTAAATATTTACTTAATATTTATGTAAACATTTATAAAAATAAATATTTCGCTTCAGCTTTTTGAATAAACTGAAGAAAAAAATATAATATTCTTTTCACAGATCCATGTTTTTTTTTTTTTAACTTTTGTTCTTATATCGTTCACATACACAATAACACAGGGTTGTGATACATGAATGGAAAGCTGGTTAAATGAAGAAGTTTTTCTGAAACTCGGAAATTTCAGACCCTGCCCATTGAGGAGTAACGGTGGAAAGAATTATCAAGAAAATGTCAGGAAATTTAGAATAGCTTTCTTTTGGTAAGATATACATACTTACATTCAATCATTTTTACGTATACTCCCAACTAGTCTTATAGTAATTTTACTCAGCTTTCGATTGGGTTCACTTTCTTTTTAGTAGAACCACCTGCGACGGAGCTACAACGACTATTCTTCTAAAAACCACGTTTGTCTCGATAAAACAATAAAACGACGTTTTCTCCCTTATGGGCGAGAATTCGGGAAATCGTCATAGAACATTTTTTGTTCCCCTATGGGTCTTCTATCACCTCCCACAATATGACTAGACATTTACGGGACACCCTGTATATATATACGAGTATATAAGATACTGAAGGACTACAGTACTTCGGGGGACATTTTTCTCTTCTAGTGTGGAAGGATTGTTCCTTATACAAATCCACACCGTTTGACCGATTTTGACCAAACTTGGTACACAGGTGGGTCTTGATACAATGAGTGTCATAGGCTAGGTAAAAATCGTCTAGGCCTCACAGTTCGGAGGTCACGGGTTCAAAACTGTCAAACCCGAATAGTTACAGATTTTCATTACTAGGTTTTAATATTACTTATTTGGTTTCTGATCCATTTTTATATGTTGTATATTTATATATATATATATATATATATATATATATATATATATATATATATGTTTTTATAGACGCAGAGAGTAGGTGTATCATGATACGCCGGGTAACTGCTAGTAAATGTATAGACTAAAAGTGTAGTAGAAAGGATGTAGGAAGACTTACATTACTTTAAAAACTTCTTTGATGAATATCTTGCGTTTTCTCCCTTATGGGCGAGAATTCGGAAAATCTTCATAGAACATCTTTTGTTCCCCTAAGGGTCTTCTATCACCTCCCACAATATGACTAGACATTTACAAGACACCCTGTATATATATACAGGGTGGTCCAGATGAGCGGGCCACAAGAGAAATAACTACTAAAAGGTTTGAGATATCAAAATTTTTCAAAGGAGCAAAGTTTTAGTTCTCGTCGAGATCTATAAAATAGTGCCCTCGGAAATGAGAAGATAACACTTCTAAGGGCTCAAATAGGCCTTTCAAGGGAAGGGTTTCCTCTTTACACATATTTTGCATTACCTATATTTTTAAAATGTACTAACAATACAAGGAACATCCGGTCCTATTTGTGCCCTTATTATTAGAGTTATTTTCTCATTTCCGAGGGCACAATTTTATAGATCTCGACGAGAACTTCAACTTAGTCCCTATGAAAAATGTTGATATCTCAAATCGTATAGTAGTTATTTCTCTTTTGACCCGCTTATCTGGGCCACCCCGTATATATATACAAGTATACAAGGTACTGAAGGACTACAGGACTTTGGGGGAAATTTTCTCTTCTAATATGAGGAGGGATTCTTTGCTGAGAAGTTCGCAAATGTGCAATTGCCGGAGCTAATTAATGTCTCCGTTCCCCTAGTGTTCAAAAAGCCGACACGTGCACATCAGTCCCTCGAGGTATCGCGGTTTGTTTCGTTACCGATTAATTTATTTTATGAGTATTCTAAACTTGTTGTACACGTTTTTCCCGCTCTGAGTGAGTCAGGTCTTAATGTTTAAATATAATGAGAACAAAAATTGGATTATCACATAATCAGAACATCGCTCAAGAAACTCCTTACGATACGAGCACATTATAATCCAAGAGGGAAGTCATACGGACATATCAGAGAAAAAATTGCCGGCAATGAAAGTTTGTACATTCTCCGTTGATGACGAAGCTGGTGTGGGAACATAGAAGTTGTATAACCTCTTTGCTTTCTCTCTTCCTTTCACTGCCACTCCTCTCGTGGGCGGGTTCTGATCTCTTTATCATCTAATCTCTTATCTTATCTCCTTATCATATGCTACATGATAAAAAGATAATTTACCGTATAATAATAGAATATCTAATGAAATTCAGTTCTTCGGTGTTATACGAAATGTTTTTTTCTGATTTAAGCATTTCAGGGTTTTTCTACTAGTAAAATTAAATAAATATTATAGCTATATGTATAAATAGTAAAACAATACTATTTATAAATTTTGTAATTATTTTTTTTTTAAAATAATATCAAGTGTAATATATATGCGTTCGTATACGGAACATGATCTCAATGTATACATGAACTGGTATAACACAAATAAGGCACTCAGTGGGGCCATGACTAAGGGACCTGGTAGCCGGGGGAAACTCCTATTAAATAAGCCTAAACTGCATTTTTAATGTACAGCAGTGCCTTTCAGTCTCGAAGCGAAGAAATGGCCTTGTCACGAAAGTGGCTATGAGGCCGAGGGCCATGCCGGCTCGTTGTCCCGAAAGTGGCTAACAGGCCACGGGGCATGAAAGCCCGTTGTGACAAAAGTTGTTATCAGTCTCGAATAGGTAAATATGCACATAAAAAATTGTTTTTAACCTATTTTCATGATTTAAATGTTGTTAAATGTTTTGATTTTACTATTTTGTAAGTGTATATATTTATATTTTAGCAGGCTGCTAAAAAGCATCCCGAAACGTTCGAAATATAGGTGTTTCTGAAAATCTGACATTTTCTCTTAGCAGAATTCCTTGACTTCTTGACACCCTTCCTGAGCTTCTGTTCTTCTTCATGTCCAACTTCCCAAACTTAGGTTACGAAAATATTAAGCCATGACGACTGATAAAGTGCATCTCCTGTACTCCCGTAAGTTCCAAAGGCTATCACCATTTAAATTTGCCTGTCATCATCGATGATTTCTTGTTCCAGACTATGCGTACAGAATGACCATAAGCTTGCTAAATTCGCAACAATCACTATTGTGTTGTACGATATTGTTTCGATCGCGGTTCTTGATATGTCGTGTTGTAGTTACACAATGTAGTAGCTAGTTTAAGCTATGTATTTACCTTGCTAACAGAAACCTCACAAATTGAGCCGAAGCTCGTTGGGTCGAGAAAGTTCTGGCATATTGTAGCTTATCACACGGCAGTAACAACAACCATCCATTAGCTGTCGCCTGTCGGATTGATAATATTGGTCATTGGCTGGCGTGGGACGGATTAATAACACTACCGGGCCGGTTATAGACCGCGGGCCGTTCTTTGGAGGCTCCTAATCTAAGACGTCATCCTGAAGATTCACTTTCTTAACCCATTCGGGACTGATAGCCACTTTCGTAAAAACGGTAAGCATGCCCCGTGGCCAGGTACCCACTGTCGCGACAATGGGCCGGCATGCCCCGTGGCCAGATACCCACTGTCGCGATAACGGGCCGGCATGCCCCGTGGCCAGATACCCTCTGTCGCGACAACGGGCCGGCATGCCCCGTGGCCAGATACCCACTGTCGCAACAACGAGCCAGCATGCCCCGTGGCCAGATACCCATTGTCGCGACAACGGGCCGGCATGCCCCGTGGCCAGATACCCACTGTCGCAACAACGAGCCAGCATGCCCCGTGGCCAGATACCCATTGTCGCGACAACGGGCCGGCATGCCCCGTGGCCAGATACCCACTGTCGCGACAACGGGCCGGCATGCCCCGTGGCCAGATAGCCACTTTAATAACAACGGCAAAGCATGCCCCGTGGCCTGATAGCCACTTTAGTGACAACGGCAAAGCATGCCCCGTGGCCATATAGCCACTATAGTGTCTACGGCAAAGCATGCCCTGTGGCCTGGTAGCCACTGTCGCGACAACGGGCCGGCATGCCCCGTGGCCAGATACCCACTGTCGCGATAACGGGCCGGCATGCCCCGTGGCCAGATACCCTCTGTCGCGACAGCGGGCCGGCATGCCCCGTGGCCAGACACCCAGTAACAACAACCATCCATTAGCTGTCGCCTGTCGGATTGATGATATTGGTCATTGGCTGGCGTGGGACGGATTAATAACACTACCGGGCCGGATATAGACCGCGGGCCGTTCTTTGGAGGCTCCTAATCTAAGACGTCATCCTGAAGATTCACTTTCTTAACCCATTCGGGACTGATAGCCACTTTAGTGACATCGGCAAAGCATGACACGTGGCCAGATAACCACTTTCGTAAAAACGGTAAGCATGCCCCGTGGCCAGGTACCCACTGTCGCGACAATGGGCCGGCATGCCCCGTGGCCAGATACCCACTGTCGCGATAACGGGCCGGCATGCCCCGTGGCCAGATACCCTCTGTCGCGACAACGGGCCGGCATGCCCCGTGGCCAGATACCCACTGTCGAGACAACGGGCCGGCATGCCACGTGGCCAGATACCCACTGTCGCGACAACGGGCCGGCATGCCCCGTGGCCAGATACCCACTGTCGCGACAACGGGCCGGCATGCCCCGTGGCCAGATAGCCACTTTAATAACAACGGCAAAGCATGCCCCGTGGCCTGATAGCCACTTTAGTGACAACGGCAAAGCATGCCCCGTGGCCATATAGCCACTATAGTGTCTACGGCAAAGCATGCCCTGTGGCCTGGTAGCCACTGTCGCGACAACGGGCTGGCATGCCCCGTGGCCAGATAGCCACTTTAGTGACATCGGCAAAGCATGCCACGTGGCCAGATAACCACTTTCGCGACAAAGGGCCGGCATGCCCCGTGGCCAGATAGCCACTATAGTGTCTACGGCAAAGCATGCCCCGTGGCCTGATAGCCACTTTAGTGGCAACGGCAAAGCATGCCCCGTGGCCATAAAGCCACTATAGTGTCTACGGCAAAGCATGCCCTGTGGCCTGGTAGCCACTGTCGCGACAACGGGCCGGCACGCCCCGTGGCCAGATAGCCACTATAGTGTCTACGGCAAAGCATGCCCCGTGGCCTGATAGCCACTTTAGTGACAACGGCAAAGCATGCCCCGTGGCCATATAGCCACTATAGTGTCTACGGCAAAGCATGCCCTGTGGCCTGGTAGCCACTGTCGCGACAACGGGCCGGCATGCCCCGTGGCCAGATAGCCACTTTAGTGACATCGGCAAAGCATGCCACGTGGCCAGATAACCACTTTCGTAAAAACGGTAAGCATGCCCCGTGGCCAGGTACCCACTGTCGCGACAATGGGCCGGCATGCCCCGTGGCCAGATACCCACTGTCGCGATAACGGGCCGCCATGCCCCGTGGCCAGATACCCTCTGTCGCGACAACGGGCCGGCATGCCCCGTGGCCAGATACCCACTGTCGAGACAAAGGGCCGGCATGCCCCGTGGCCAGATAGCCACTATAGTGTCTACGGTAAAGCATGCCCCGTGGCCTGATAGCCACTTTAGTGACAACGGCAAAGCATGCCCCGTGGCCATATAGCCACTATAGTGTCTACGGCAAAGCATGCCCTGTGGCCTGGTAGCCACTGTCGCGACAACGGGCCGGCATGCCCCGTGGCCAGATAGCCACTATAGTGTCTACGGCAAAGCATGCCCCGTGGCCAGATACCCACTGTCGTGACAACGGGCCGGCATGCCCCGTGGCCAGATACCCACTGTCGCGACAACGGGCCGGCATGCCCCGTGGCAAGATACCCACTGTCGCGACAACGGGCCGCCATGCCCCGTGGCCAGATAGCCACTTTAATAACAACGGCAAAGCATGCCCCGTGGCCTGATAGCCACTTTAGTGACAACGGCAAAGCATGCCCCGTGGCCAGATAGCCACTATAGTGTCTACGGCAAAGCATGCCCTGTGGCCTGGTAGCCACTGTCGCGACAACGGGCCTACATGCCCCTTGGCCAAATAGCCACTATCGCGACAACGGGCCTAAATGCCCCTTGGCCAGATTTTTTAGGCCATTTCTTCGCTTCGGGACTGAAAGCCACCGCTACGATAGCTTTTTTGGTATCAAGTGGTAGGTATTGTAAGTCCTACTCACTCTTGTATCCGCTAGAGTTAAAAAAAATCAATTTTGAGACAGTTGAATGCGGGTTTCCCTCTGCTACCCGTTCCCTGCGCATAGTTTGAGTCCCTCTGAAGGGTCCTATGTCGTTCTATCCTTTATCTTTTTTAGCATATGATGTATACATAGAGACCAAGACCCGTTTATATTATACCCACGGGGAAATATTTGCCTTAATATTATTTGAAAAAGTAATAATATCAAAATTATTTTTAAAAATTACAAAAAAAAAAAAAAAAAAAAAAAAAAAAAAAAAAAAAAAAAAAAAAAAAAAAAAAAACCTGTCGTTGACTGTTCATAAGCCCAGGATGAGAAAATGGTAGTGGACAACATTTTAAAGAAAGATATTTGGAATGCAAAATAGGGAAAATGGAAAGAGATGGGCGGTGTAGGTCCAGCTATTTTAATGCCGTCCTGTGGAACCAGGAACGGACTCCGCTCCACGGGGAACTGAGGTCGTGTAGGTTGACGTCTAGTTAGGGTTAATGAAACAAAATTAATTTATAAAAATCTCCTTTCGATTCTTCTTCACAGCTTCAGATTTCCGATTTCCAATTGCACTGGGCGGAGACAGATATTGAGTCAAGAAAACTAAGGTAGAGCCACGGAAGATCATATTGACTTTTCATACGAACTCTTGAGGAAGAAATGCCGCACTCGAGTGAGGCACAATATTAGCGTGAGAGAGCTGCAGCGAGAGTAGGAGAACGGGTTGAGAGTGAGAGAGTGAGCGTGAGAGTGGGAGAGTGAGCGTGAGAGTGAGAGAGTGAGCGTGAGAGGGAGAGAGAGAGCGTGAGAGTGAGAGAGCGAGCGGGAGAGTGAGAGAGTGAGAGTGAGAGTGAGATAGCAAGACAATTCAATTGAATACGCCGAAGGCAAGTACAACGGGAGAGAAATTGCATTGTAAGCCCCAGCGAACTTCGCCCGGTATTCGAGACCAGCTGTATATACATTACTATAATTGAGTGATAACGTAATCAATTGCTTTTGTAAACTGTACGGAAAACATTTTAATTAATTAAGCGGGATCATATGATCATTTGTGGATTATTCGCTAGCAGGTGCCATGGGTCGTTGTTGCAATTCCAACAAGAGGTGGCGAGTTTTCTGTCGACACAGGAAAAGGAACACACCTATCTGGGCTTGAAAAGTGTGGAATAACATTACAATTTAGGTAATAATATGAAGCAGTTATTGCCACATTCTATTGAAGCTCCAGCCGCGATAGAATGCTCGAAAAATACCTACAAATTTTCAATTATACATACACAAACACACATATATGTATGGTTGTTAGCGCCCCAGTAGTCTTTAAAAAAGTTCCGATTTCCATCAAATTAAAGTTCGTTAAACTTAGGAAATCGTAGTTTGTGAAAAGGAACCATTCGAAAGCTTACTAAATTTCCGAGGAAAACGATTCTTAGGGTTTCGATAGAGCAATCTCAGTCGGAGAAATAGGGTTTTAATAATAATAATTTAATTTATTTGAACGTTTTTATTTTCGTCTATGTTTCTGACGACTTGTGTTCAAAGACAGGTACTAATTGACTGGCAAAGAATCAGGACGCTCCTCTCAATGAGGAATGAAGCACCAGAGTGCCCTGCATGTGTTGTCATAATTTCAATCATCATAACTTAACTCAGAAGAGGGTAATCCAACCCATTTAGTAAATGCAACCCCTTTAGTAACTGCAATCCATTTGGTAACTGCTATCCATTCGGTAACTGCAATCCATTTGGTAACTGCAATCCATTCGGTAACTGCAATCCATTTAGTAACTGCAACCCATTTAGTAACTGCAATCCATTTGGTAACTGCTATCCATTTGGTAACTGCAATCCATTTGGTAACTGCAATCCATTTGGTAACTGCAATCCATTCGGTAACTGCAATCCATTCGGTAACTGCAATCCATTTGGTAACTGCTATCCATTTGGTAACTGCAATCCATTTGGTAACTGCTATCCATTCGGTAACTGCAATCCATTTGGTAACTGCAATCCATTTGGTAACTGCAATCCATTTGGTAACTACTATCCATTTGGTAACTGCAACCCATTTGGACGTACGCATCAGAACTCTGGGGAACGGCGAAAACGTCGAATATTAGGCGTATCCAAACATTCCAATCCAAAATCCTAAGAAACATAGTCTTTGTTCCCTTCTACGTTTCCAACCATAACCTTCATATAGACCTCAACATCCCACTCGTTGAAGATATTACATTATCCAGATTCCACATTAAACTTTCCACTTATCAAAATCTTGAAGTCCTCTTGCGTCACCCATCCACTCTCTCCGCCAAGGTGACTGAAAAGACAGTGGACCAGAGATCTGCTGCAGTGACCAAGTGAAGTGTTAGAAATGGCTTTTTCTTCCCTCCAATGCGACAATGGAACAGAAGGGAGCTTGGGTAGGCCCTTTCATTGCCATCTGAGCTTCTTTCTGACGGTTGGGAGGCCTTGAGCACAGAGCCCTCACATAGTATCAGATTGCCCAAGTAAATAATGTAATAACTAATAAAGATTAATAATAATACGGTGACCTAAACGAATCATATGTTCACCAAATGCCGTGTTTTGAATGAAAGGTCTCAATTTGTCCTGATCGGTAATTTTCGAGGAGATAAGGGATGTGCGAAACAAGCATTTTGTGTCATATAAAGTAATTAGAACATTATATTATTTGTTTTCCGCATATTATTAGTTTACCCAGTACATAGTTGACTTATTAATGTACAGGAATTCCCCAGGGCCTAGATGTGACATACACATGTACGAATGGCTATTTGATGTTAGCGCAAATGTAACATTGCAGTACATGTAGATTGTACGTCTGGTCGAAATGTCATGTTCTGTACGCGATAGTATGTACAGATGTACAGAACATGGCACTGCCAATGGCTACATACTGACTGGGAGCATTAGCAGTATGCTTGGGCCTTGTAGTCCAGTCGCCAAAATCGATCGCCGTACCCATGTAGAATTTTCTGAAGTCATCCTATAATGTGATTTATTTAATAATGTCAATGCAATAATTATACTGTATCAAAACTATCAACCGTTTTTCCTATGTAGGTGGAAGTTTATTAAAACAAAAACTGGAATATCCTATCGCAAAATGAGTTCCCAATTTCCTGCAAAGAGGAAATTTTTTCATTATGTGGGCAAGATATACACCAAGTTTCGTTGCCGCAATAAAAATTTCCCTTTAAACGCATATCATTTTGGACATGGAAACGTTATTTAGGAAGTACATAGTAACCCTTTTTTTTCTAATAAATTGTACATTTTTTGATTGTACCCGTTAATTTACACTACTCTTTCCATCAATGATAGTAAAAAGTCGATTTATGCCAAATTATGAATTTATGAAATTAAAAAATTGTTCGGATTTGGCTTCGAGAAAATTTCAGATTTTACGAAAAATCTGTATGTCTAACGTTTTGGCATGCTATTTGCAGCTTTCTTGAGCTACAAAACAAATATACTACATATATATATATATATATATATATATATATATATATATATATATATATATATATATATTAAAAATTCGTACATTAAATAATTATATTAAAATAAATACTTATTTATTTCTGTGCCTATGTTTATCTATGCCATTTTCTTAATTGGGCCCGTTGTTAATTTTGTTTACTTATTCAAGGTTTGTTTACTTATACTAAGTTCTGTATAGTTCTAATATTTTTAGTCTCAAATGGTATAAATAAGAAAGTTTCTTTTTTGTCTCACTAATAAGCTTAATCGAAGGTTTACGTCATCTGCTAAAATTCTAAAAAGTCTGAGCTGGGCTCGAGCTGAATAACTATATTGATTTTGAATTTACTAAAAAGGAAATACAAAAAAAAAATACATTTGTGACTCTATTTGGATAATGCGTACATAAAGACCTATCTGCGGGGAACAGCTGATTGTTCCCATAAAATTGAGTTCACGCCACATTTCGTGCGTCCAATCCCAACCCTAATTATGCAATAAAACTAGTAATTAGTCGGCGTGTTAACCAAAAATGTTTCTCAACGTTTGTCAAAAGCTTCCTTATGAAGGATAAATAAATGAAGAATCTCAACGTTTCTGATAATATATTTCATTCGGCCAAGTTATATAGGTAGATGTAAATTTCATTATTTAAATTACAACTTTTTTTATGTTTTCCTGAATTCGCTTAAGAATAAATACACGATAAAACGTTATTTATTTTTTTTTTCAATCATCTTTCTAATAAAAACTTGAAACTTCGAAAATTGAATTAAGCTGCCAAACCGGCACGCCAGAACATCGAAAAATCTGAGAAAAATCAATTTCTTGAGAACAATATTTACAGTTATCTTGAACATTATGACATAACGCTCTTAACACGTTAACTGCGGTGCATCCCCCCGGGGGCACCGAGGAACGCAGCTGGTCTAGGTCCAGTAGGACAAATGTATATTATCTAGAAAAGTCTAACGATGTGTCGGAAAAAATAATTTTTTTGCGCTATTTTGACATCCTTACTTCTACTACTAGGGGCGCTGAACAGAGGCGGTGTATCCGCTTCCTCCGGTATTATGATTGTGGGTATTCCTCTTTTGACACGTGGACGATTTCATTATTCATCAAAATCAGTAAAAAAATATGTTAGATTATTGTGTATTTATTATGTAGTGAATCACCTTGCATAGGCAGCACTCTGAATGAAAATTCATATTATTATTGTTTTTATTATTTTCTAGCCCGGCGTGCCATTCAACACCTACTTTCTGCATCTAGAAAAGCAAAAATAAATTAAAAACCAAATAAGTAATATTAAAATCTAATAACACAAATCTGTAACTATTTAGGTTCATAGTTTAGAACCTGTGACCTCCAAACTGTGAGCCCTAGAGGATTTTACCCTAGGCTATGACTCTACCCGGGTCAAGACCAACATGTGTGCCATGCTTGGTCGAAATCGGTCAAACGGTGTGGATTTGTATAAGGAACAAACAAACAGGCCGACAACTGGTACACGATTTTGACTGCGCCTGCAACACTCCCCGGAGGAAGGTCTACCTTTGTGCTAATTTTTGTCAAAATTGGACAAACGATGTGGATTTTTATGAGGAACACAGCTGGTAGATATTTTTGACCCAGCCTACGAGACTTCCCGGATCAAGACCTACCAGTATTTCAAGTTTGGTCAAACGGTGTGGATTTGTATAAGGAACAAACAAACAAACAAACAGACGCGTGATTTATATATATGTACATTGTGTATGAATTATTCAGGAATGCAGTGTAAACCCTCTGAGGGATCTGCGTCGTTATGCAGCTCCTGCGTGACGGCCTTTTTAATCGTAGATTGGCTAAACTGAGGATTTGATTGGCTGAAAATGCATCTCGATCACATCCTCCTGTCAAATGGGTAACATTACTATTTACGTTGTAGCCGTGAAGATCTTTGGCTAAGAAAGTTCTTCTGATGATATGAAGAATTCCTTCTGATTCTTAAAATATTTATAGTTAATTAGCAAAAATCACTCTCTGGCATATAATATAGATTAAATTGGTTTACAAGTCACCAATTGTACGGCTATTTAGGGTAATTTATCTGAGTTAAATAATATCACATTAAACTCCTTCAATTTGTGTAATCGTGCTGAGAGCTGGGACTGAGAATCGGTAAACGGGATGTTCCAACGAGGGTACCGCGGGCGTAATTACATCTAGAATTAGCATGCATTATCCCCAGGGCAAGATTAGTGCTGATTAGCTGCTTATATAGGGTCTACGAGCTAGATACATGTAGTCAGGAGAAGTCCTTGCAGTACAGTAACGCTCCATGGCTGGGCAACGTTTATTTCAAAATACGAATAAATTCCATTTCCTCATTAGTGCTTCAACAATTGATGTATGAAGTCAAGGAATCATTGGAATTCAAACGAGAATTTTTGTATGATTAGTATTTAACTAGATAAAGGTCCTGTTAAAGTGAGAAAACGCACATCCCAAGCATTCAGCTAAAAAAAAAAAAATTTTGAAAATTTACTTGGAATTCTAAAAATTTGTAAGCGAAAAGTGTAGGTTACGTTTTGAAATTCAATACAGTAGAACCTCTCATATCCGACCATGACGGGACCGAGCCATGGTCGGAACGGCCAAAAGGTCGGATATCGGGAGGAGCAAAAAAAACCTCTTTCAAAGTTATAAAAACAGCTATAATGTACAGCACAAACTGTAATACAACTTTATTGTAATTGTAGTACTGTTGCTATATATATTTAAAACATTTACTCTTTTGAAAAGAGGAACAAAATTTAAGCATACTTTATTTATAGAATTCAGATATGGATTGTTGTTTTAATTTTGTTAATCTTGACTTTGCGGTAGTGTCCCTCCACTATTTTGCCCACAATACATCCATCGGGGTTGCATTCGGATAGTCCTCGATCTATTTCATCGCTACTTTGAAGGCGTCCTTAGCAGCAGAATGACTCGTCGTCACTGTTGGGTTCGTATTCGTCCGAGTCGATTTCTTCCTCCTCGGTTTTGTTCTGCACAACAGGAATGATTTGGTCATTGCTAAGATATTCATTAGCAATGACCAAATCAAAATGTTTCTTCTGAAAAATCAGCTTCAACAAGTCACTCGTTGTTAACAAATATAGAACAGTACAAGATTACAGGACATTCCACATCAACAATCACGTCAGAATTGATAGTTCTTGACAGGAAAACAAAGCATAGTGTAGATGACTCACTCTTTTTCAAGTCTGAACAGGCTCGCCAACGGGGCGTGTGTGAATCACAGACGGTCGGACACTAGGTCGGATGTCGGGAGGAGACGGTTATAAGAAGGTCGGATATGAGAGGTTCTACTGTATTTCGCCTTGAAATAACCCGACTTTTACGTACTTGGCCTTTTTGAAAAGAAGAAAGACTCCTTTTTCGAACGATATAAATGACTACTGTATTGTCTCGGGAAGTACGTTTTCAAAATGAATGTCAAATTTAAACGTTTTGGCGTATTACGTCGGGTCCAGATTTACGTAGAAAATATATAGGGTTTTTTTTTAATGTGCCAAAATCAAATCTGATATCCGTTTTTAAGTATAACTTTTTTTTATAGTGGATAACATTTTAAAGGTACATAGGTATATGGAATATTTTGGCAAAATAATTACTTCTGCAGAATCGAGTATGTGAAACAGTTTTTAATTTAAAAATGGATGTCAGATTTGATTTTAGCACCTTAAATAACCCCTATATTCAAATTTTGGGAAGATTCCAAAAACAAAAACAAAAAGTATTTCAAATTTCGCTAAGGCGAATTTAATGTATTTAAAATTTTGTTTATTTATTTAAATTTTAACGTTCATTATTATTAACTAAGAATTTTGGGACGGGTTATCTATAGGTTACCACCCTTTTCTAGCCAGGTTAGGTCTGATGCCTTTTCATTTTTCTAAAGAAAAGCCACCATCACATTGTGGGAATCGAACCCACGACCTTTGGCACGGAGTGTTAAGTGCTTACGCCTTAACTCTCACGGCAACCGGGCCTCCGAAAAAATTTTGTTAACGATTCAAAAATCCGGCCATATTTCCGAAAACATTTACCTGATTCAAACCAATTTTGGAGGGTCGATAAAGGTTCTAGAGTTACACATTTTCAGCCAATCGAGGTAATTCTACGTGTTCTGGAATCGAAGTTATACGCCAAAACGTTTAAGTTTGACTTTCATGTTAAAAACCATTTCTCACTAGTACTTCCAGAGACAATACAATAGTCATTTATATGGTCCGAAAAAGGAGTCTTTCTTCTCTTCAAAAATCGCAAGGACGAAAAAGTCGGGTTATTTCAAGGCGAGATATTGCATTTCAAAACGTAACCTACACTTTTCGCTTACAAATGTTTAGAATTCCAGGTAAAATTTCAATGTTATTTTTTTAGCTGAATGCTCGAGAAGTGCATTTTCTCACTTTAACAGAACCATCTAGTTAAGTACTACACATACAAAAATTCTCGTTTGAATCGGCGAGGGGCACTCCGTACACTCCCCTTGTAAGAGAAAACTAAAGATTTCGTGAAAAAACAACATTTCGAATAAATCGAGAGTCTCTTTGGCAGACACCTTCAGCAGCAAATATATGCCTGAAGACCAAGGTAACATTTAGGTGACTATGGATATGTGGCATATATACAGGGTTACTGGTAATTCAAACCCACTTCGCGAGGTGATATTTTAGATCAGGGGTCTCCAAACTTTCCAGCCTTAGGGCCATACTGATTACTCCAGTAGGTTCCGAGGGCCAAAACCATATTATCATTGTTGCCGGTGGTAAAAAGTGAAATAGTCCACTGATGAAAAAAAAGTCCGAAAAAGAAGTCAATAATTTGTTAGTTATTATATACTGAAGTTAAATGTTCTGCATATTATACATGTCTTTACTCATTACAATTCTGTGTTTCTTTATCCAACGTATCACAAAAACAATAACAATAAGCCTATAACAATGTTATGAGTAGTTAGCCCATGACCATGTCAATGTAGATGTCATATTAATAATTATTCAACGTAAAATTAGAATACTTCAGTAAACTAAATTTAATTTGCTATAAAAAATATGTTCTCTAATAGGAGTTTTCAAGTATGCTAGCTCTCCACAAAAATCTGTCCGCGGGCCGGATGCGGCCCTCGGGCCGTAGTTTGGAGACCCCTGGTTTAGGTCAAAACAAACAATTTTAAGCTCATATTTCCTTGACCAAAAGTTACCAGTTTCAAAGATATTTAATATTTTAGGCCTTTTTTAAAAAAAAAAAAAAAAAACAGTGATTGTTGCTTAAGTTTTACATATTTCTTTTTATTTCTAACATTTGAGCTGAAAGTTTCTATTTTTTTTTTTTTTTTTTTTTTTTGTATTTTAGACATTCAGAATCAACTATTAATTAAATAAAACTATCAAATTTTTACAGGACATCGAATGGTACGACCCAATAACTAAAATTTACATTACTTTTTTCCCTTAAACCTGTAACTTCAACTCAATCTCTCTTAAACAAATATTAGGAGGCCCGGTGGCAGTGAGTGTTAAGGCGTGAGCACTTTACACTCCGTGCCAAAGGTCGTGGGTTCGATTCCCACTATCAGGTGGTGGCTTTTCTTTAGAAAATAGAAAAGGCATCAGCCCTATCCTGGCTAGAAATGGGTTGCAAACTGTAGATAACCCGTCCTAAAATTCCTAGTAATGAAAATTAAATTTCCTAGGTAAAATTTAAATGAAAACCAATTTTGGAGGGTCGATAAAGATTCATTGCTGTTCATTGGCTCACATAGTCTCCGACCAAGAAGGATAAGAAGGGCCCAAACCGCTGACGAGCTCATTCCCTTACCAACCAGCAAAGATGAGTGACTGCCAGAAGAAGCTGGAGAGGAATCCAGCGAAATATTGCCAAGAAAAGCAAACATATATATATATATATATATATATATATATATATATACATATATATATATATATATATATATATATATATATATATATATATATATATATATATATGTAACTGAATGAAACATGCATTATTTTCATGTTTAAATTCACTCCTGTAAATGACCATACAAATATAATCACGCCCCCCTCCCCTTTTATATGTTATGTACATATATGTTTATATAATGTGATTATACAAATTCTCCCACCACTAATTTAAACATCTAGCCAGCAAAACATGTTTCGCGCATTATTATCAAATTCTACTGTGATATAATATGACTAATTTATTAATATTAGTTAGAGAAATTATAACAAAATATTCTGTGACAAGCTAAGTGATGGTATAACATAACATGGGGACCAATGAAATCGAATAAATGTTTAATGAACTTTGACATTATCCCTGTGCCGTGTCATTGGCGTGCATGGCAACAACGTGGACCAACGCTCGGAACATTGAACATTTAAAGCGGTCCAATGTCATTTTAGATTCTTGACAGTTTAATGTCCAAATTCACTGATACTACACGTGTTTGGAATAGTGGTGTGCTTGAAGCATTACATTACCAAACATTAGGTCAAAAAAAAACCTAAAAACTTTTATCATAGCGTGTTTCCGTATTTCCTTGTTTTTATTAAACATAATAGAGTTTTACTCATGATGGAACACCGACAATTTTCAATTTTGTAATCTCAACTGTCAATCATTTCCTATTATCCTATATGCTATCTCTGAACATAGATTTACATGTACATAATATGGCTACAACTTCATTATGTAGGGTCTCCCGTGGTCTAGTGGCTAGCGCGCTAGATTCATAAGCGGGAGATGGTGGGTTCGATCCCCACCGGCGCCAGAAATTTTCTCATCTCAGGGCTCGCTGAGAAAATTGCTGGTTGCACCCTGGATCTCGGCGCTAATGGCCAAGAATTATGCCGATGCGCCGTAAAAAATAAAAAAAAAAAAAAAAAAAAAGAAAAAAAAAAAAAAAGAAAAAAAAAAAAAAAAAAAAAAAAAAAAAAAAGGGGCTTAAGGCGTAACACTACCTTGTCTGATCAAAATCAAAGTCATTTTCTACAATTTATGATTGACAAAGAAATCAATATTTTTCAATTCTTTATGTCATAATTGTCGAATTTTAGGACGGGTTATCTTTAGGTTACCACCCTTTTCTAGCCAGGATAGGGGTGATGCCTTTTCTTTTTTTCGAAAGAAAAGCCACCACCCCTAGTGGGAATCGAACCCACGACCTTTGGCACGGAGTGTTAAGTCCTCACGGCCATCGGGTCTTTAATATATTTGACAATTAAAAACCATTTTTATTATAATAAATTGTTAGATATTATGGAAAAAAATTAAAAAGGAAAAAAATGAACATATTAGTACAATAATCGTTAAAGTCGTTTTTCTCAAAACTATGTTTTTTTAAATTGGGCAATACACTAGCACCTTTAATTTTCACCCTATCAACTTCAAATTTTAACGGCAGCTTCCTATTGAAATTTTCTATTAAAGAACGTAGGATGTTTCCGATTCATTTAATTATAACGATTTTTGGACAGATGTTTATTTATTTATTTATTTACTGCAGAGCTCGCATATGTAGCGACTCGCTCTTATCCAGATGTTCCAAGTAGATACCAGTAACAGTTAGACAAGTATAATATAAGTATTTGCAGTTATTCTTGTAAAAAAAAGGTTAAATAAGTTTAGAGCAACTAAAAAAATATCAAAAAATAAAAATAAAAATAAAATAAAATAAAAAATAAAATAAAAGATAAACAATAAAATAAAAAGTGTAAACATTTTGCAGTATTCTATTATTCCAAAATTTATAAAGAGGTAATACGTGAATGTGTATTGCACATTTTAGGTGTTTAAAAAACTGTGTTTATTACGCAACTTCACGTTAAGTCATACATATTTTTATAGATTTCATAATGCGTATGTTTTAAATGTAATTGTAAATGTTTGTATCTTTAAGGTAAGTGAGTATTGTGTTTATGTGTGGACTGTTTGCCGTCAAGAGGTCATTCAAGTCGTTTGGTAGATTTAGTCCGTCGCGTTTTTTGCAGTCAGTTAGTATGTGTTTTATGGTCAAGTTTCTGTTGCAAATGTCACAAACTGGTCTGTCCTGTCTCGTCATTAAATGGCGATGTGTCATTAGTGTATGCCCGATGCGAAATCGAGTAAGGACGACCTCGTCCCTTCTGCTCGATCGGTTGCTGGAGGGCCAAACACAAACTGTTTTCTTGATTTCTTTTAGTTTGTTATTTGTCATGTTCGTCCATGTTTTTTGCCATTCGTTTTGTAAGTAAGTTTTTATCTTAGTGTGTAAGTCTTGTACCGTCAATTCTTCCAGGTCGACTGTACATGTTTCTGTAACTTGTTTTGCATATTTGTCAGCTTCTGTGTTCCCTGAGATATCCATGTGTCCGGGTATCCACAAAAGCACTACTTTTATGCTGTAAGTTTGTAAGTCGTGTATTTCTTGAAATATCTTTGTCACTAGTATGTTTGTCGCGTATATGTTGACGAGGGAGAGTAGAGAACTTAGTGAATCTCAACATAAGATGATTGTCTTATTTGGAACTACAGTTATATTTCTTAAAGCCAAAAGTATTCCCTGTAATTCTGCTGAAAAAACGGTTGATTTGACGCCAAATTTTGAATTTCCTATTATAGCTGCTGATCCAGTGCCTTCTCTAGATTTTGATCCGTCTGTAAATGCTAGGCGTGCATCTGGATACAGCGATAGAAGATAATTAATGTTATTCTTGTAAAACAGTTTAGATAGAGGGTTAGTTTTATTGAATTTTGATAAATTTGTATTAATTTCTAAGTTATTTATTCTCCACGGTAAGTAAGTCTGCTGGCGTCTTGAGTACGTAGGACTGGTCAGTAGGTCTGTGTTCACTGCGTAGTCTAATATTCTGATGTTCAGTGGTCTTTGTCTTGTTCTCATTCGGTTATAAGTAGCTATAAATGGGTTTTGTGTTAATGTTTGTGTGCATGGTGTATTTAGGAACTTCAGTTTGGTGTAAAATCTTAAACAAAATTCCTGACGCCTGTACTCCAATGACGGCTCACTGGCTTCAACATACAAGCTGGCACATGGACTGGATCTGAATGCACCTGTGGATATTCTGATTCCTGCGTTATGTATCGGATCTAACATTTGTAGTGATCTTTTACTAGCAGATGAATATGCTTGACACCCATAATCCAGAATTGACCTGGTGTGTGCTCTATCGAAAGTGAGCATAGAGCATATGTCAGCACCCCATTCTGTGTTGCTGAGAATCCTCAATAAATTAAGCGATCTTTTAGATTTAATGAGGAGTTCTTTTAAGTGGGGGATCCAAGTCAGACGCCGATCAAACACCAACCCGAGAAATTTAATTGTATTTACTACTGGTAAATAGTAATTGTACAATTTAAGACTTGGGTTGGGGAATGTTCTCTTCCGAGTAAATAGTATACAGCTGGATTTTTCTTTGGAAATCTTAAACCCAGTTAAGGAGCACCAATGTTCAAGTCGCTGAATTGTGTCTTGTAGTTGGTCCTGTGCTGTGTTTATGTCTTTAGATGTAGTGTAGATGAGTATGTCATCAGCATATTGGCAATAGGTCACTGTATTTGGGATGAAAGCTCTGATCGAATCTACTGCTATGTTGAACAGGGTGGCGCTAAGAACTCCTCCCTGAGGCACTCCATTCTCCTGTAGGAATTCATCTGATAGAGCTGAGCCTATCCTCACTCGAAATCGTCTATTACGTAGATAATTCTTTATGAGTGACAATATTGGACCTTGAAGTCTCCAATTGCTCAACTGATGTATTATTGTCCTTCGCCAGACGGTATCAAATGCTTTCTCCAAATCCAGAGAAACTGCTAATACCAACTTTTTCTGTATAAATGAATTTAATATATCGTTTTCAAGCCGGCTAATGTGGTCTAATGTACTGTGACCAGGCCTGAATGCACATTGGTAAGGTGAAAGTAGATTCTCCCTTTCTAGAAGCCAGACCAATCTTTTGCATATTATTTTTTCAAAAAATTTTTATATGCAATTGGTCAACGACACCGGGCGGTAACTAGAGGGTAGCCTCTTGTCTTTGCCATTCTTCAGAATCGGTACGATAATAGCCTGATTCCATGAGTGAGGATATGCTCCGTCCAGGAATATTTTATTATACATCATTAAAAGAAGAGCAAGGCCCAAGGGTGGTAAGTTCTTTAACATGTCGTAAGTAATTTTGTCAGGTCCAGGTGAGGTTTGTCTGATATTGCTGAGTACCAAATTTAGTTCTTTAACTGTTATGGGGTCATTGATGTGGTGGTCAAAGTCAGTTAGAATGGGTATTTCTGTTTGTTCAACTTCATTTTTAAATTCAAGAAAATTTTTTGTGAAGTTTCTGTCACTAGAAGTCTGTTCATATTGTTTTCCAAAAATATTGCTGATCTCGATCGGGTCAATAAACGTAAGTCCATTCTGTACGAGTCCTGTAATTGGTTGTCTGTATTTTTTATGTTTGATTTTATTGATGTTATCCCAAATCTCATGTGATGGTGTGTGTCTGTTAATTGATGAAAGAAATTCTCTCCAGCACTGTCTTTTATTAGTCCTAATCACCCATTGAGCTTTTGCCTTCAACCTTTTGTATTCTTGAAGATTCCTGTCAGACGGATGCCTATGGAATAAACGAAGTGCTCTCTTCCGGTCATTTACTGCTGTTTTACACTCATCATTCCACCAAGGAACTGGCACTTTGTGGTAGTTGTTTATTTTTTTGGGAATGCTGTAATCAGCTGCTTCACGTATGACGGCGGTTAAGCTGTCGATATCGTCTATTTCCTTCGTAGTAAGTTGCTCTGTTAAATACAGTCTAAACGAGTCCCAGTCTGCTTTTTTGGTGTTGTAAGTTGGTTCTGTCTGAAAAGGAGGAGTTCGAGTCATAGGTGTCACTAAGATAGGAAAGTGATCACTTGAGAGCATGTCATTGAGCACTTCCCAGTTGTAGCGTGTATATATTGATGGTGAGCATATAGTAATGTCAATATTCGACAGAGTACCAGTTCTTGGGCATAAGTGAGTTTGTGAGTCGTCGTTAAGTGTCATTAAGTCAAAATGTTCCAGTACTTGTTGTAGATGCTGCCCACGATTGTTCGTAAATGGGGAATTCCATATCTCGCTTAGCGCGTTCGCGTCAGTAAGTATCAGTACAGGTGGAGTAAGTTGAGTAAGTAAGTCCTGTAGGGCATGTACATCTATCGGTTGACTCAGTGGAAGATAGAGTGAACAGACAGAAGAACTGCCACATTACAGGCTGTGGCAGTTCTTCTACCGGACAGATGTTTAAATATAAAATGAAGAATTGTTCAACATTTTCGAAAAAAATAATATTTCTTGAAATTCCCAGGTACTTTACTAGATTTTACGTTCTTCTTTCTGAAAAATGATTATTTCCGTTCGCCAGACACAGCGGAGCCAATTTGTTTTTGAAGAATTATAACTTTTTTTTTTGGAGGAGGATTCCTTAACATTCCATATAAAACTTATGACAAAGGAATTGAAAAATATTGCCAAGGATGAAAAAAATGGTCGAAAATTCCCACAAGTGTTTCAACAGCAGCCCTACAGTCCCTCGCTGCTTTCCAAAGCCAGTCTAGGAGCAAGGCTCGGCTGAATAAGAGCCAATGCATGGTGCGTACTTAGCTTTCTCTCTGGTTCTATATTTTCCTTTCATATCATTGTATCGTTTTTTGGACTTGCTTATTGTTTTTTAGATTTATTTATTCCTGCATGTGTGTTTGTGTGATAGAATGAAAGTATTTATTATTTATTGTTTGAATGTGTGTTTTAACTTTTTATTGACTTGACTTTTAAATAATTGGACAAAATGGTGTTTTATATCATATTAAAATGTAGTCTCGCGTTTTACGATTGTTTTTTGTTATAATTGAATTGTTATTTTAATCTGTTTTAAATTGAATCTGTATTAATTATTGTATTGTGTCACAGGGCATTGAAAATGGGGCTTAGTCCCTGAAAACGTTAAAAAAAAAAAAACTTGTGGGAATTTTCGAGCATTTTTTTCATCCTTGGAACATCAATTTTCCACCATCCAGCATTCTCCAACAATGAAAAATATTGATTTATTTGTTATTTATGAATTGGAGAAACTTTGATTTTCATTAAACCTTAATTATTTCTGATACATTCTCCTAATCTATATTTCTGGGGAGTATTTTTTATTGTAATACGCTGGAGACGAAAGCCTTATTAACAAAAGTCAGACTCGCAGGAACTGCAGCATCTTAGCGCGGTTCCGTTCATGCCCCTATTGCCATTTGATAAGCTTAGAAAAGAAATAAACTTATTTTTTTTTATATATCTCGTGAAAATTGTCAAAATCCTCTCGAACATCTCGAATAAAAGTGATATTAAGGCGTCAGGGACACCGACAGTAGCTAACTTTTACACAGAAGCGGAAATTACAGAATCTGGCTCTCATTCTAAAGCAAAGCTCTATAAATCAATACAAAATATGCCTAATAAAGCCTTTCTAGAGGATACAGAAGCATGGGCGTATATGAGGGGGGGGCTGAGGGGGCTGCAGCCCCTCCCGAAATTTTGAATTAATGATAAAAACTTCTCGTAAAACCCTTAAAAATAAATTAAATAAGATCACTTAGTTCATAAAACATATTTTTTTTTTTTACGTGAATAGCGTTTTAGTTGCCTAAAACTATTCCAAGCTCTAAATATTTAGTATTCCATACCCTGGAAATGGTCTCAGCCCCCCACCCCCGAAATTGTTTTTATATAC
Organism: Gonocerus acuteangulatus; assembly: GCA_946811695.1. NCBI lineage: Eukaryota > Metazoa > Arthropoda > Insecta > Hemiptera > Coreidae > Gonocerus > Gonocerus acuteangulatus. The sequence continues at coordinate 13,750,869 of OX328129.1, read as the reverse complement.
GCCCATGTACAGAAGGATCAAAAAGAAATACACAAGACTGAGTAGAATACCCTGCCTAATACACAGTGTTGGGCAAAACTAACGTTAGTAAACTAAACTAACGTTAGTTTTCCCTAACTAAAACTAAACTAATGTTATATTTTTAGTTTTAGTTTTAGTTTAGTTTTAGATTTGTATAATTATTAATCATATGGACTCCGTTTTTAGTAATGCAATTAGTTTAGTTTAGTAAAAGAGACCTAAATTTGTGATTTTAGTTTAGTTTTAGTTTTTAGTTAACTAATTTAGTTTATCAAAGAACATATGTTTTCAAATTACGAGAAAAAGCCACAATTTCTTATTCTTAAGCAAGTTCTATTAGTTTTAATAATTTACTTAATTATCGAAATAACATATGGTTTATATTAATTCATGTTATTTTAGTAAAACTAAACTAAACTAAACTAAACTAAATTTTTAGTTTAGTTTTTAGTCAATTCCCAAAGATTTAGTTTTAGTTTTAGTTTAGTTAAAATCCATTAATTAGTAAAATTTTAGTTTTAGTTTTTTTTTAGGTTGCAATTTTTAGTTTAGTTTTAGTTTTTTTTTAGGTTGCAATTTTTAGTTTAGTTTTAGTTTATTCCAAAAAGTGAATTTAGTTTTAATTTTAGTTTTAGTTTTTAGTTTTGCCCAACATTGCTAATACAGCCTATATAGAATAATATGCCGAATAAAACCTATCTAGTAAATAAACAAGGACAAATAAAAGTCTTGACGAATAACAAGTCAAGAAAAAAAACTTTATTTAAAAAATAAAACAAAGTTTAGTTGCCCAACTACAATAGAATAATATACCTAATTAAGTCTATGGAGCAGACACAAATGGACCAAAAACAAGTCTTGTGGAATATTGTTTTTTTTTTTTCTAATTAAATACTTTTTATCAATATTTAGTATATAACCTTTGTTGAAAACTATTGATTGCTAATTGATGAATCGGTTTACAACTAAGTAGTCTTTATGAATATTTAGTATATAACCTATGTTTGGATCTGTGTTTTTGGGGTGCTCTCCGCCTAGGCTTTGTATTTGTGTCGGCAGATACCTGGGGTATATTTACAGCTCTTGAGGATTAACTCTTAGCAGGTAAATTTCCTGCGGCCCCCTTGTCTACGGGCATTGAACCGCCATATTCGCTCATAGTATCTAACCGTTGTGATGTTTATTTTTTGGATTTAGGACTTAATATAAATATGTAGACTAAATCATAGCAAGAAGTAATCCTCCGTCGTCGGTTCTTAACTATGTAGACTCGCTAATGTTATCCAATCTTAGATACATCGTATTTAAAATCCATAGCAAAAACACGACATTTCATCAGAATCCCCTGCTGAATAAAACTTATATAGAATAATATGCAAAATAAAGCCTATCTAGTGGATAAAAATAGAGGAAAAAAGCCGTTCGTGGTGGTAGAAAATCTTAAAAGTATTTCGCTCAGAAATCTCCGAAATATTGTCACTAATTTTACGTATCCTGTTTTATAGCCAAATAGATTTATATTCTATAATCAATAAGAAAAACCTACTAATAAAAATAAAAAACTATGGGTAACAGATGAAAATAGGGAATACCAAGAATAATTCTAAAGAACGAAATCAACACCAGTACTGTAATCTAGATATTCATACGGCATCTTCGAATTCTAAGAAACAAAATATTGATTCTAATTATACGTATCCTGTTTTATTGACAAATACATTTGACTACTATAAGCAATGAAAAACACTAGGGAATATGCCAAAGAACTCGGAGTAGGAGCCTCGACAGTTTCAAGACATTTGAAGGAAATTGACAAATCCAAAACTGACATTTCATATGGTACAGCCTGATATATTTTTAACAATGAATTGTTTTTCTTATTTTAATTAATCTTTTTTATTGTCAAATACATTATCCAACTTTAAGCAATTAAAAAATAACAAGGAATAAAAACAAACAAAAAGAACCGTTCGAATAAACGAAATCAATTACTTCATAGTTTAAGCACTTATTTCTCCGATTGACATAGCCTAATCAAAAATTGTTTCAGAATCTTTTTTGTAGAACATTTAGTAAGCTTTCGCATGGTAACCCTCCGTTTACCAATATTCCTAACCGTCTTCGAGATATTAGGGAATGTATACGATATTAGGGAATGTAAGTTCCCAAAACATTTCATATCTGTTAATAAAATATTTTATTCTAATCCTTAAATCTCCTTAGCTCCAAACGTAACCAAAATTTTAACATATTAGTGTTGAAATTCAAGCATGCAGAAAATGTTTTAACTGAATCCCATAATTTTAAGTATCAAAATCAAAGACAAAAAGAACAGTTCGAATAAGCGAAATCAATTACTTTAAAGTTTTAAGCACTTATTTCTCCGATTGACATCGCCTAATCAAAACTTTCATTAGAACCTTTTTTGTAGAGCATTTAGTAAGCTTTCTAATGGTATTCTTCCATTTCCCAAATTCTCAACCTTTTTCGAGATATTAGGGAAAGTATACAAAGTTACCAAAACTTTTTTATGTCTGTTAATAAAATATTTTATTCTAACCCTTTCTTAACTCCAAACGCAACCAAAATTTCAACATATTAGTTTTAATGAAAGTGGAACATGCAGTAACTGTTTCAACTGAATCCCATGATTCTAAGTACCCAAACCAAAAACGGTATTCAAAAATTATTTTTTCAGTTTTCTCGAAAACTGTTAAAGCTATCGCCTTGAAAATGGTTCCATTCGTTTTCCTAGCCCAAGAAGCCTATAAAAAGAGTACTTACAAGCCAATGAACTCAAAAACGTAAGCGTTACGATTTTTCTTGCGCGAATTTCGCCCCAAACGCCATCTTCCAGTGGGCGGATTTTGCTGGTTAACAAACTTGACCTTTCAAATTGGACGACAGATTTTTGTACCAAATTTCATCAAAATCGGACCATCAGGGAAGCCAGAAATGAGCGAACAGACAAATATATATATATATATATATATATATATATATATATATATATATGTATAAATATATATTCACACACTATATATATATATATATATATATATATATATATATATATATATATATATATATTTGTCTGTTCGCTCATTTCTGGCTTCCCTGATGGTCCGATTTTGATGATCGGATATATATATACATATATATATATATATATATATATATATATATATATATGTATATATATGTACAAATTTGAACCACCGTTATTTTCGGTCTCTAGGGGTTCTGAAACGCGAAATTTTCTTGTCGGCACTTTCGGATTGTTTCATTGTATCAACCTTATAAGCGGGGTTCCTCCCTATGGAGGAGGGAGGAACCGCGCTAAAAATGATATAGGTTTTATCCTCTCCATCTTCATTTAATATTATTTTGGTTTAATCTTCATCCAGCTAGCCACATAATATGATAGTTTAAATTAAATATGTGATTTCGCCTCTCTTAGTTTTATAAGGATCGGTTGGATGCATTCCGCTCTGTGTTACAGCCTCGGCTGGCCTTAGCCGCCCTGAGCAGATTGTCAGAAATCCGGACAGACAGGATTCCTCGATAGCAATGCCAACAAGCCAGCAATTCGGACGAAGAGAACTCTCCGATTATAAGCGGCGAGTATGTCGGAGACTAAAAGACAGATCGTTGAACTTGCCGAGATCCCGTTAGTACAAGCAAAAACTAACTCCTCCCCTCCCCCTCCTAGCTATGCAGCTACACTGCACCTCTCTCCCGTCAGGCTGCATCGGGCTCTAGGTGCAAACCTTATACGCTCCCTTCGAAACCCTTACATACATCACACACTTATTGGACAAATTTGACAAAATACACTGGACTACATATACAGTAATATAATAATTCATATAGAAAAGGTTAATCAACATTCAGGAAATGAGGAGAACGAATTAGGTGATATCACAGCCAAAGAAGCAGCACAAGATCCATCGCCACTATTTATGTACACAGACTACCACAAATATTTAACGAAAACCTAGCAATCAGTACGAAAAATTATCAAGTAGGTAGGAAAAATTAGGGCAAGTATAAATAATATTTTGTAGAAATATATAACTTCAAAGAACGTCTTCTGTATCATCATCCTCTTCACATCCATCTGGACAATATAATGTGCAATGATAGAGACATAAATATTGGCCGCACCCCTTGCATTTATACTGGGTAAGCCTTGTAGTCTTGTTTGCCCAAAACATTTGGCATCGCTTTCTAGTTTTGGTCCTCTCGGCTACAGTGCTATTTTGTTTACCCCTGTTTCTTCATCAATCGCTGCATCCATATTCATACTTGATATCATAAGTACGTTTATTTTGTTGTTGTTTTTATTTTGTGGTACGTATGAGACCAATGTGCCCTCTGTTCTAAAAGTACAAATATGGTCGCGTGGTATTTATGAGATGCAAAATAGTTTTAGTGGATAGTTACTGCTTGGAGGAACTTCAGGCTAGAACAGATCCATCAGTCACTATCTGCTCTAGGTATAGTAAAGCTAGACCCGCGCACTTGCGCCCCGACCATTGGAGTGTTAAAAGAAGAATGTAAATGTATAAATCAAACTCAGAATTTTTTATTTGAAAAAAAAAATCGTTAACAAGGCAATTACTATAATGTTGCAAGAAATTACATAAATCTATAGAATATTGCCAAATCAGAAATAATGGTGTTGCATTATGGGTTATGTGTAAAATTAATATATTTTATTAACATGCATCGTTCCCATGCACGTCAACGAAAATGTATTACTTTTGTTTTACGCCAACCTTATTTTATCTGAATAATATGCGATATGCAAAAATTAAGTTTTATTATATATTTCCATCCGTTTAAGATCAAATTATACTGCGCGACCCCTCGAAGTGCCGGCGCGTACCGCCAAAGTTTCGAAGCGGGTTCCACTGGTGTAGAGCGGTACGTTTGTACCTCTACGGTAGGTAAAGAGTGGCTATTCCGATACAGGCAAATTCTTGAAGTTGCTTTGAATCATACTTTTATGACTCCAGATACCGAAGTGTTAGGTGACAAAGGTACTCTTCAACTATCTGTACCTGGAAAATTGTCCCTCCCCAATCTTCCCTGTCATTACCCACAAAAATAAATTACATTCCGATACCGGCAAATTCTTGAAGTTGCTTTGAATCATACTTTTATGACTCCAGATACCGAAGTGTTAGGTGACAAAGGTACTCTTCAACTATCTGTACCTGGAAAATTGTCCCTCCCCAATCTTCCCTGTCATTACCCACAAAAATAAATTACATTCCGATACCGGCAAATTCTTGAAGTTGCTTTAAATCATACTTTTATGGCTCCAGATACCGAAGTGTTAGGTGACAAAGGTACTCTTCAACTATCTGTGCCTGGAAAATTGTCCCTCCCCAATCTTCCCTGTCATTACCCACAAAAATAAATTACATTCCGATACCGGCAAATTCTTGAAGTTGCTTTAAATCATACTTTTATGACTCCAGATACCGAAGTGTTATGTGAAAAAGGTACTCTCCAACTATCTATACCTGGAAAATTGTCCCTCCCCTATACTCCCAGTCATTACCCACAAAAATAAATTACATAAAGACAATATGTAGGTAGTTGTAAAAATTTGTATGAAATGAAACTTAGATAAGTAACATATTTAGAACATATAAGATAAGAAGTAAAAAGAAAAACTGACTAATTGTGTCGTTCTTCATGACGGAAAGAATATTTTCTTCCTCAAAGCTGTGTGGTCCCTGAGTGGAGAACTCTGTTGGTTCTTGGCGGTCCTTCTGGCATGTAAAGTGTTAAGTAACATTGGAATAATTATGTACTAATCTAAGACACATTTTGGATATGCCTTGTGAAGTTCAAGTTGGTAAGAGTAAACTAGATACCGAATTATCGTACAATTGCACGTTTAAGCGCGGTTGCTTGAAATCCATCGGGGACAAGTTATTTACAAGAATTAAGACATCCGGATTAACATATGTAAGTTTTATTTTGTACGAAATTGCACGTTTTTGGGGTTACTGCACAAATTTGCATATTTTGAGAGTTACTGAGCAGATTTGCACATTTTAGGTTTCCAGTGCACTAACGCGCATTTTTTTCAACTTGAAATCATCACCAATAATAATTGTCTACTTAACTTCCCAAGAATGAAAGAAAAAAAAACATAAAACAATTTATGAGCAAGTTTGTAACTTGAATGTTCTTTCCATATTTAGAGATCCCTTTCTCCAACAAATAGACCAATGGAGTTCAATGAAGTAGTTCGAGATGAAGTAAGTTTAATAATGAGGAATCTGCTGAATGGTAGATCCATAAAGTTCTTACTTATATTGTAACTACAAAAGATGAACCATCACATGTGTTAGTGTAGAGCACATGTTTTGACAGTTGAAACACATGTTAGCTTTCCGACGATATAACTTAACGGAACATAATCTGGAAATTAACATGATTGTAAATTTTAATAAAATGTTAGAAATATTTACATTTATGTTTCACTACCTATGTATATATTTTATTTAATTCTTTTAATTACCATACCTAGCAATAATTAAATAAATATGTTAACTTAATATTTGATTTTGGTAAAAATGCAGTTTCACGCCCTCAAAACCGATTTCTTTCAAATTTTGTACAATAAGGTATTTTGATGCACTAAACACGAATACGTTAAAAAAACCTTCGCATTTAACTAGGAAAGAAGTTATTAAGCACTAAAGTTCACTGTTACGCAGGTTATGAGAGCTAATGTAAACAACTAAATTTGTGACGATTTTAAGGCATACATGCTATGCGTTTCCGCTCGCTAGGCTCGCTCAAGAAGATAAAAAAACCCCAGTCAATCCAACTCGCTAAAATTCATAGAATTCTAATAGAATATAATATTAAGCACTAAAGTTCACTGTTAGGAAGGTTATAAAACTAGGCGTGATCAGCGAATTTGTAAATACGCGCATGCGTAGATATGTAACATTGGGAAACAGAGAACTCTCATTTGAAATGTTCAGAAACCATTTATTCGAAAATATTGTTAATTTTAAGGGCATCCTCACCTGTCGCTTAAGGGCATACGTGCTATGCGTTTCCGCTCGCTACGCTCGATCAAGAAAATAACAAAACCCCAGTCAATCCAACTCGCTAAAATTAATAGCTCTCATAACCTGCATAACAGTGAACTTTAGTGCTTAATAACTTCTTTCCTAGTTAAATGCGAAGTTTTTTTTAACGTATTCGTGTTTAGTGCATCAAAATACGTTATTGTACGAAATTTGAAAGAAATCGGTTTTGAGGGCGTGAAACTGCATTTTTACCTTGATTTTTTTTATAATCACCTCTTCGCGCAGTAGAAGGTTGAATTCCACGTTTTTCTTCTCCACGTTTTTCTTGTTTTCTTTTTATTGCACGTTTTACGCGTTTGGTTAATTATTACTGCACGTTTTTAACGTTTTTTTCTGCAAGAAAAATCCGGCCTTTACTTATAACATTATACGTTCGGATACATAAAGCAATGTGGTATTCCATCGTATTAATTTTATCCGGAAATATGCTTTTTAATCCACTCGAGGGAAGCGGTGTTTTTGAAGCTGGTTTCGTTTTCCAATCCCATTTGTCATCGGGCAACGGACATTCAACAAAGTTTCATCGCCATAACAGCAGAATCATCCGCATCAAGTTTCTTCCGTCCAATCAAGTCTGGTTTTCAAGTTGCGCTTTATCGGGTGGGTGATCACCAATTATACGTCAGGCGAGAAACAAAGAGAACATGAAATATATCTTATGAACTATAAAGCGCATTTAGAACTCTCATGACGGGAAGGTTATTTTTTATTTATTTTTTTTTTATTATTTTTTTTTTTTTTTTTACGGCGCATCGGCAATTCTTGGCCATTAGCGCCGAGTTATTTTATTATTATTTCGTTTTATTAGCCCGTATGTGGACGATCTGTTCTATATACTTGTAGGATGCAAAATAATATAAAAAAAAAATACAAAATACTTGAATATTGCAATTAAAACTAGTACTCATAATTAATATATTTCTATATAACTATGAAATTAAAAATAAATATAGGATACAATTAATACATAATTTTAAATAAAGAACCATTTTGGCTCTTTTTTGTTGTGTTTTGTAATTATACACTTAAAACGTTTACAAAAATTTCAAAATAAGGTACTCCGAATAGTATCCAATGCTCCCTGGTTCGTAAGGAGCACCCAGATCCACAGAGAATTGGAGGTTGGTCTATTTTTCACGCACATAGAAAAACTAGTGCGAAAATATCAAAACTTGGCTCTAATTAAACACAGACTATATTAAAACATTTTTAACCTACACATTTCACTTGAAAAAAAAAATTTTTTAGTTTCTTGTATTGGACCAAATAAATTAATTGTTTTTTGTAAGTACAAAAATGGTTAAAAATACTAAAATATTTTTTTGAGTAGGCACAAATTCATCAAAATTAACATTGACATAAAAATCAATTTATTAAAATAGCTCCACACGTTTCCCATCATCTGATACCTCTTCTAGAGCTTAAAAACTTTAACAACAATTTAAAAATGTCGACGAAGAAGTTAGAACGGCTCTTGCTAAACCATGCTATACAAATGAAACCTATGTTTGATTTTGCAAATTTAAAGAGCATAGGTAAAGAAATAAATTTGATTAAACGAAAAATAAAATAAAAAAGTGGTGAATAAGAAAACTGAAATAAATTATTTAAATAATATATTTCTTAATTTATTAAACAATGAATAAATCTTTTTGTCTACAATTAATGAAACTAGATTTTAATTCAATGACCAAATTCCCTCTGGATATACGAATTCAGTTTGGACGCTATAGATTTTTAAACAGCTGACTACAAACACAGCTGATTGTTGGTTTGTAGATGTTCTTCGGTTGAGAGGTGGCCAATGAAGTGGAAGTTTCGCCTACATTTGGCTGTATTTAGTTGTTAAGCTTCTGAAGCGGCATTAGATAATACGAAACGTGTAGAGCTATTTCAATAATTTACTATTATGTTAATTTCATAAAATAAATTATAATCTATTAATGGAACAATGCAATGTTTTATCTGCTAATCAGATGCGGGGTAGTAATTAAGTAATAAATTAACCAATTATATTTATTGTAATGGTTACCTTTCTGAGGATTATGCTCTCATTGCGCAGCTCCTGTGTGATGCATTTTTGTATTTTTTATGCGTTTCCTCTTTTTAATTGTAATAACATTAAGAGTGCTTTAGAAGAATTTAATAGCGTTGGTCTATCTTGGAAACATGAAAACCAGGGAAACAAAATAAAAGATTGATCCTACTGGATTTGGTTCAGCTTTTTTTTTTATTATTTGTTGTTGTTGTTTTTGAATGTTATCTGCTGGGTTGTATTTTCCGGGTTCATCCTTATCAGCGGATCCCGATACCGCAAAACTCTATTGCTTTCCCTTTAATTGGATATCGAATCCTTCAGATATCTTTCCTTCATTCCATTTCCCACGGGGTCCTATTTTCTTTTACAGCAGATTTTCTATCATTAGTTTCTGTCAATAAATAGGTAATTTGTTATTAACGAGAACTATTAGCATCTAGAATTTCTAATGGGGACAATATTAGCGTGGTTGCACGTAATTCTTAACTCTGGAGTTGATTTGGAAAGCTTGTCGTGATTTGGAATCACTCTATATTTCATTTTTAATAGAACAAAACAGACATTTTCGAAATGTCTAGTGTTACTATATACAATGTGGCCACAAAGTAGTGTTTCAAGGTACTTATGGTAAATTTGATTCTGAGCAAAAACTTTCCTACTAACATGTGCCCAGAAATGCTTTCTAGAAGCGCTGGAGCTAAAAAAAAACCTGCAAAAACAACGGTTTTCAGACTCCAAATCCTATTAACTTTTCAATATGTAGTGTTAGAAGAAAACGCTTAAGATATATTTTGTAGACCACTAACATTTGCATATTTTCGTACCAAGGATTCTACGTTTTTGCATCACTGAATCTTTTGAATGTTAGGCCTATCTTTATTAATTAGTGTAAATCAAGGCTCCCTGTGTTTATTTATTTATACGAATGTTGTAGTTGTAACGCTGGAAAAACACTCATAATTAAAGATAGACCCAACGAATCTCCTAATTCCGCGATCCGAAATTTCGTGATTCCTTGGTACCAAAATGTGCAGAATTTAGTGGTCTACAACTTTCATTTGCGGACTTTTTTCTCTATCACCGGTAGATGAAACGTTATCTGCATTTAAAGCTTAAAAAACGAGGTTTAAAAGCTCCTTTACATAAGCACCTTGAAGATTAAACACTACTTTCGAGTCAACCTAGATATTTACGCCTTAATTATTTTGATGTTTTTAGCCAGTCGACAGAAAGAAAGCATTTTTATTAATGAAATGCTGCCCATTTTCAATGGGTTCCTGCTCACAGCCTACTTATCATTCCTAGTAGGACAAAATTTAAAAAGTCCGTCGCGCAGGAGCTGCATAACTAAGCACTTTCCTCAGAATTTGGGTAGTGCAGACTGCTTTCCAGAACAATTTCCTTAAAATATCCTACATAAATAAAATATAAATATGAATAGTTCTCTTTTAATTTTGTAATGAGTAACTGATCAATTATTAATTTGCTTCCAGGGTACCTACTACACTACGTAATAAATACAAAAAACCTCATATTATCGTATTTTGATCTACCGTAGGAACAGGATACAGTCCCTCTAGTGGTAGAAAGAGCTCCTTGCGGCAGCTTTGTAAACCTACGGCTGGCGGGCTTTTCTATTGAAATATATTACAAAGTAAATCCCCGCTTTCCGATTGACCGATTCAGCTCATTTTTACAACACTTCTTTCCCATGAGTTACCCACGACCTATACCGCGTTTCGTTACAATACAGCAGAAATTACGACCGGTATGAGTATATTAGGAATTTGGGTCCGGAGTAAACCCCCCCCCTTCTAATGAACCGATATAGTTTATTTTTACAACACATATTTAACTGTAGATTACCACTACGAATACCGAGTTTCGTCGAAATATACCAAAAATCATGGCTGGTAGTGGCGAATTGGTATTGTGGGTCCGGAGTAAACCCCCCTCCTAATGAACCGATTTATTTTATTTTTACAACACATATTTACCTGTGGATTACCGCTACGAATACCGAGTTTCGTCGAAATGTACCAAAAATCACGGCTGGTAGTGGCGAATTGGTATTGTGGGACCGGAGTAAACCCCCCTCCTAATGAACCGATTTAGTTTATTTTTACAACACATATTTACCTGTGGATTACCGCTACGAATACCGAGTTTCGTCGAAATGTACCAAAAATCACGGCTGGTAGTGGCGAATTGGTATTGTGGGACCGGAGTAAACCCCCCTCCTAATGAACCGATTTAGTTTATTTTTACAACACATATTTACCTGTGGATTACCGCTACGAATACCGAGTTTCGTCGAAATGTACCAAAAATCACGGCTGGTAGTGGCGAATTGGTATTGTGGGACCGGAGTAAACCCCCCTCCTAATGAACCGATTTAGTTTATTTTTACAACACATATTTACCTGTAGATTACCACTACGAATACCGAGTTTCGTCGAAATGTACCAAAAATCACGGCTGGTAGTGGCGAATTGGTATTGTGGGACCGGAGTAAACCCCCCCCCCCCCCTCCTAATGAACCGATTTAGTTATTTTTTATATCTCACTTTTCTCTCTATATTACCACTACGAATACCAAGTTTCGTTGAAATATAACAAATATTACGGCTGACATGGTCAAATTAGCGTTTTGGGTTCGGGGTAAACCCCCCCTCCCGGTGGACCGACTTTGGTGGTTAACGAACTCGTTCAATCGTTTGCTAATTGAATGCTATATACGAAGTTTCATGACGAAAAAACAAAAAATCTGGCCGCTATCGTGTTAACAGACACGATAGCGGCTATATATATATATATATATATATATATATATATATATATATATATATATATATATATATATATGTATATAAATTTTAACGGGGGTCATTTTCGGTGTCCACTAGGTAGGATCGATAAAGAATTGAAGAAATTTTTCAAAAATTCCGTCATGAGACCAACCTCGATAGCTACTTTCCTTCGGAGGAAAGTGCTAATAAAAGAAATGCTCAAGTTTTTTAAAAACATCTCTTTACGAGTTTTGCTTTCCTAATTTATGAATATTTATTTGTTCTTTTTCGCACATAACCATAACGAGTATATTACCTTTTTCGCACGTAACCATAACGAGTATATTACCTTTTTCGCACATAACCATAACGAGTATATTACCTTTGTTCTGTGAAATAAATAATTAAATAAATAAAAATTAGGCTTTGGAATGACTACTTTGCTAGTTTTTCTAATTATTCATTATTCGAAAATTTAATTCATTAGTAACCGATGAGATTTCGAAGATGGATATTGTAGCGATTCGGTCCTTGATGACGGTTTTAACCTCAGGTCGAAAATTCGGCGAAATTATAACATTTTCCTTATGTAAATAATTTATTTTTTTGACCAAACGTCCGAACCCCACATAGAAAATCTAAAACATTCTCAACAAAATTGATTAGGAAGTCAATTTTTTAAACGCCATATCATGAGAAAAATATGCTCAAAGTTTCGCACGTGCTTATTTCGTTCCGTTCAAGGTGAAATATCATGAGTTTGAATTCCGAACTTATCGAATCCGTTTTATGGAAGCACGCTAAGATTACACAGTCCCTACGTACAGAATATTTTCATTCAGCCAGGACTACAATAACATTACAAGACTAATTAAAGACTTACTGGCAGAAAAAATTCTAAAGAACCATTTCCTTCAGATGCAATTTACTGCGTGCGCTTTTCTCCAGGAGTTGTTAGCAAGTTAGGTAATTCGAAGCAGGGTTGGTCTCGAGGAAGATTGCGAGCGGTGCTCTTGAAAAAATAAGGAAGAATAAAAAAATTCACATTAGGCAGGGGCTGCGCAAACTCAGCGAATTTCTAGCAGCGCAATGACCACATTAGCTATAAAAAATTTGGTTTTTCCTAGTCGGTAATTATGCGTCCATTTTTACATTTAAATTCAGAAATAAACATGTCATTCGTTGGTTAAATCTAAAATTTTATTTAAAAATACCAATTTTCTTCTTCTTCAAGAAGATGGACTACTCTGGATTTTATCACACCTTGGGATTACCCCCAATGAACTTGCAGACCAAGCAGCAAAGGAAGCTTGGTCTATCCGAGATAGAACCTACTACAATCACTACCAAATCAGACAAATACTCCTGGCTTAAAAAACAAGCTTCAGATGAATGGACAAAAATGAGGTCAGAGGTAACCAATAATAAACTACAAGCTATCAAACCCACTACCAAAAACATGGAAAACAGTACATCAAGAAATAAGAAGACATGAAACAGCACACAGCCCTTTACCCCATTCTCACTTTATTACAAAAGAAGATCCTCCAAAATGCAACCGATGTAACAAACAAATAACTGTAGTCCATATATTTGAAGAATGCCCCCGGTACGAAAACCTGTTGAAAAAACGATCATTAAAAGAATTTCTCTGTGAATAAACCAAAATAGTATACGTTTAATTAATAAATAATATTTTCCCCCAAACTCAATATTTAATTAAATACGTCAAACATTCGTAAAACGGACCCCAAACCTTCTTAACCGATATACTAGAAGGCGCAAATAACCTAGTATTTGAGCTTCAGACTCCATATCCTATTCTATACTATTAAATTACTTCTAGATAATCGATTTTAGCGCGTTTCCTCCCTCCATCCATTTGACTATGTTTATCAATTTCTCGGCTATGTATAGATATACTAAATAATATAATGATAAAATTCCAGGTCGAGTTAATTTATTGACGGTGTTTAATAGTTTGCTAATAATAATATTTCTTTTTACATTTATTTCACGAATTAAAAAAAAAAAAAAAAAAAAAAAAAAAAAAAAAAAAAAAAAAAAACATTTACTGTGGAGATGGAGATAGTTAGCCGTTGCAGAGATACGCAGACAAGGATAGTTGGGATTCGGCTAGGAGAAAAAAAGTCCGTCACGCAGGAGCTGCATAACTAAGCACTTTCCTCAGAATTTGGGTAGTGTAGACTGCTTTCCAGAACAATTTGCTTAAAATATCCTACATAAATAAAATAAAAACATGAATAGTTCTCTTTTAAATCAATTATTAATTTGCTTCCAGAGTTATGTTTACACATAGTACCTACTACACTACGTAATAAATACAAAAATCCTCATATTATCGTATTTTGATCTAACGCAAGAACAGGATACAGTCACTCTAGTGGTAGAAAGCGCTCCTTGCGGCGGCTTTGTGAACCTACGTCTGCCGGCTTTTCTATTCAAATATATTACAAATTAAACCCCCGCTTTCCGATTGACCGATTCAGCTCATTTTTACAACACTTCTTTCTCATGAGTTACCCACGACGTATACCGCGTTTCGTTACAATACAGCAGAAATTACGACCGGTATGAGTATATTAGGAATTTGGGTCCGGAGTAAACCCCCCCTTCTAATGAACCGATTTAGTTTATTTTTACAACACATATTTACCTGTGGATTAGCACTACGAATACAGAGTTTCGTCGAAATATACCAAAAATCACGGCTGGTAGTGGCGAATTGGTATTGTGGGTCCGGAGTAAACCCCCCCTTCTAATGAACCGATTTAGTTCATTTTTATATCTCACTTTTCTCTCTATATTACCACTAAGAATACCAAGTTTCGTTGAAATATAACAAATATTACGGCTGACATAGTCAAATAAATGTTTTGGGTTCGGGGTAAACCCCCCCTTCCGGTGGACCGACTTTAGTGGTTAACGAACTCGTTCAATCGTTTGCTAATTGAATGCTATATACCAAGTTTCGTGACGAAAAAACAAAAACTCTGGCCGCTATCGTGTTAACAGACACACACACACACACACACACATATATATATATATATATATATATATATATATATATATATATATATATAAATTTTAACGGGGGTCATTAACGGTGTCTACTAGGTAGGATCGATAAAGATTTGAAGAAATTTTTCAAAAATTCCGTCATGAGTCCAACCTCAATAGCTACTTTCCTTCGGAGGAAAGTGCTAAAACGTCAGACTTTCAGGAAGAAATCTGTATTTGGACGTTTCGGCTGCACATTGGCAGCCTTCTTCAGCACTAGAAAATGCCTAGGGGGGAGGGAGGAAGACCTCGAGGACACTTAGGTAACCATGGTTGGATGTATGGTCCATACATCCAACCAACATAATATCCAACATATAGCAACTACAGTTAAGTTTTGTTAAAAATGTTGCTTGGCACTATTTTGCCCCGAGCCCTTCCATTGCAGTTTGTAGCTATTTCTCTAAAGGATACTTGTGTTGACGTCTGCATTATTCTTCAATGCTTAGTCAGGTGAGTATTCTCCGTTCATATTGAAATGAAGAAAAATTACACAATATTATTAATTGCTGATTGATTAATTTCCTTTTAAAAGAACCATTATCCCTGAAAGAAATATCTCTTTTCTCAAGTGAATTTTCCACACGTGTTACTCCACCTCACAATTTCCGCTTAATTAATATGTATATATAAATATGTACAGACATTAATAAAATATAAAGAAAACAATGTGCAGCCATTTGTTAAATAAGGACACTGTTAGTACATTCCGATGGAGATTACACTTATGAAATCAATTTTTTTTATATTTATACTAATAATAATCAATACTTTCAACAACACCCCTAAAATTACGACTTTAATTAGAGTATCATACGGATTAATAATCTTTGCTGATAATGTTTGAAAATCTTTGCAGCTAAGAGCAAATGAATACATTTATTTGAGACTGGCGAAAAGACAAGTAAACTCCAACTCGTAATGAATGACTTATCTGTTAACCAAATTCGTACATTATGTGATGAATCATGGCCAATATTGTTTCGAAAAATACAAAAAAACGTTGTCAAACATAACTTTTTGCCCTCCACGGGTGCACTGAGCCAAAAACGCAAACCAGGTACATCACCCATTGTTGTTTGCCACAAAGCGCCATCTGGCCCCTTATTCCAGTAGTTTCATGCCTTTGGGTTTTCTTTGACAAGGGCAGACATCTCGTCTTATTTTCAAACTTGAGTTATTCAGTTAGAAATAATTTGATTACTCAAAGACAATTATATTTGAATATTTTATCAACTTATTTTGTTGACTTTGTAATTTTATCAACTTTCTTGAATTATTGGTACAAAAATAGTGCAGGTTTTTATTAGCCCAATGTTTCCAGATGGCGAACAACATTTGACCAACAGCAACTTCTCTCGCAATGTCACAAGTAGCTTGGCCAGGATTTTCTTCTACCAAACCCCTCAGTTGGTCGGAATCAACAACAGAATTCCTACCGCGACCTTCCTTGTCTTCAAAATCACAAGGATGAATTTTTTTTAATGCCTTTCAAAAAAACCAACACTATAGGATTTCAAACACCGATTTCTCGGATCGAGAGCTCTCTGTCAAAAATCGCATACAAACCGTTTTTGTAGAAAATTTACTAAGCTTTGAAATAGATGCCTGCATTTGCCAACCGGTTTCGACGTATTTTAGAAAACATTCGAAAATCCGAGGAAAATCTAGTTTTTCTCAATTCCCACTAAAAGCGTTTTACATATGCCTTGGAAAAGGTTTCAGTTAATTTTCCATGTAAAAAAAAAAAAAAAAATTATATAAAGTGTACCTGGAAGCCTGTAAAACTAAATACGATTCTGTGATTTGTTTTTTTGCACAGGATTTTACCAAACAAATAGTGTTTGGCTTGATGACGAACTTGGCTTTTTATTTGAGGCAGTGTTTTTCAAAATCAGACTATTTTTGACCCTTAAACTGTGCAATCAGACCAATATATATACATAAAATTTTCACCACCCTTATTTTCGTGATCTAAGCGTTCTAAAACATGAAATTTTCTAGTTGGCACTTACGGTATGCGTCATTACGTAGAGCTTTAGCTGCTTTTCTCCCTGTGAAGTGAGAGAGGAAACGTGGCAAAAGATATTGTATCACAATTTTAACAAATATAATGATAGATTAAGTTTTTGTAGTGAAGTGCATTAGCCGAGCTGTTAGATGCAACAACTGGGTGTGGCAGACCGCTGCTTCTTGGAACCATCTAACTGTACCAGCTTGATCCCCCGGTGCATTCTTGCACCGGGACACTTCATTCCAAACACACAGTCACTCTAACTACATCGCTTACTATAAAAAAATAATTGCAAATAAACATAAACTACAGCCCAACATTGTACTTAATTTGCCAATAGAACTGTCAAAGAAACAAATAAACAGAACAATTTTAAAAGATTCTAGTGACTCCGAAGGGTTATTTAGCCATTTTAACCCTTTGATGACAGGTGACACCAACGCGTTGCCATACATTTTGTGAGTGTGTTTTCAGCCACAAGGCGGTCATTAAACTATTTTAACAATGCCTTATTTTTAGATACCATCGGTCAGTGTTAATAATGAATTTTTATGCTCATATAACAAAATAAATATCAGGGCGATTTCAAGTTTAAACAAGATATCAATTCAAAATCTTCGCCAGTTTATACTTTGAGAAATTTAACACATTTTTTTTTTTTTGTTTCCAGGTAATATCTCCAGTCCAGCAATCTTCAGGCAGTATGTATTTTTGAAAACTGTATTTCAATTATTATTCGCCTTTCTTTTAAAAATATGACTAAAAACAATTAATTTTACAAATACACTAAATTAAGTATACTCCCGTATAAAATACTAATTGTTGTGATAAATCTATAATGTATGATAATGTTAATGTATTTTGTGCCCTCTAAAGAATAAATAATATATATATATATATATATATATATATATATATATATATATATATATATATATATATATATATATGTATTAATTTATTTTTGGGGTTTTTATGACACATTTTTACCAATTAAATTAAAATTTCGGGGGGGGGGGGGGCAGCAGGGCCCTCAGCTCCTCTTATATACGACCGTATATATATATATATATATATATATATATATATATATATATATATAAGAAAGCAAGATAATGTTTAATGTTTATCAATGCTTAGTCAATGCTAAGGCTGAAAATAATTAAAGCATGTTAAAAACGAGCGCGTAGTTGAAGGGAATAGGAGCTGGTTTCTGGTTTCCTGCAAATTCCCGGAATATATAATAGCTTGACTTGAAGAGCGTACCTAACAACCAGCTGTTTAAATTACATTATTATTAGAAGAGTGTGAAAAAACTAGGGAGTATGATCTACGCTTTTTGATTTTGTTTCTCTACATAAAAGTAAAAATAAACGTTTAAGAGTGTTTTGAATAGCCACATAGTGCAGCAAACACAATATTTCTCAAACAATTCGCGAGTGAATGTTCTAGACACTTCGTGAGTGATTAGTTCCGACAATTCACGAGTGATCAACTCAGACAATTCGCGTGCGAATGTTCTAGACAATTCGTGAGTGATTAGTTCAGACAATTCACGAGTGACTTGTTCAGATAATTCGCGAGCGATCAACTCAGACAATCCGCGAGTGAACGTTCTAGACAAATCGCGATTGAATGTTCTTGACAATTCGTGAGTGATTTGTTCAGGCAATTCACGAGTGACTAGTTCAGATAATTCAGGAGTGATCAACTCAGACAATCCGCGAGTGAATGTTCTAGACAATTCGTGAGTGATTTGTTCAGGCAATTCACGAGTGACTTGTTCAGATAATTTGCGAGCGATCAACTCACACAATCCACGAGTGAACGTTCTAGACAAATCGCGAATGAATGTTCTTGTCAATTCGTGAGTGATTTGTTCAGGCAATTCACGAGTGACTAGTTCAGATAATTCAGGAGTGATCAACTCAGACAATCCGCGAGTGAATGTTCTAGACAATTCGTGAGTGATTTGTTCAAACAATTCACGAGTGACTTGTTCAGATAATTCGCGAGCGATCAACTCAGACAATCCACGAGTGAACGTTCTAGACAAATCGCGAGTGAATGTTCTTGTCAATTCGTGAGTGATTTGTTCAGGCAATTCACGAGTGACTAGTTCAGATAATTCACGAGCGATCAACTCACACAATCCACGAGTGAACGTTCTAGACAAATCGCGAATGAATGTTCTTGTCAATTCGTGAGTGATTTGTTCAGGCAATTCACGAGTGACTAGTTCAGATAATTCACGAGTGATCAACTCAGACAATCCGCGAGTGAATGTTCTTGTCAATTCGTGAGTGATTTGTTCAGGCAATTCACGAGTGACTAGTTCAGATAATTCACGAGTGATCAACTCAGACAATCCGCGAGTGAATGTTCTTGTCAATTCGTGAGTGATTTGTTCAGGCAATTCACGAGTGATTAGTTCAGACAATTCATGAGTGAATATTCATACAATGCAGTATACCGTTACACGATTATTTCCGTGATGTTGAACTGTTGACGCTTCTACATAAAGACGTATATATTATTTCATTCATATTCATTCATATTTGTAAATATAATTGTAAAATTTGTTTTATTTAATATAATTTAAGTTTTCTCCATTTTGTTCAAATTACTTGTTTCATTTGTGAGCCCGCATATTTTTCTTGTTGTGGCCTTCTGACAACTGGAAAAATAGTTACATTTCTTAATGAACCCGACACAATAAACAATCAACAGGGAGGGATGAAACGCGCTAAAAAAACGCTTTGCTAAAATATTGAACTCTCTCCCTAGAATAGCCGTACTAGAATTGCCTAAATAACATCTAGAAACCTCAGACAGCAGCTGCTTCTTATCCAGTATGGAAATTTAAAAAAAAAAATAAAAAAATATATGTGTCAAATCCTGTTTGTCCTCGTCTACTTTCTTCTCGATGCTTTCATCCCACTAATAACCGGCTTCGGGTTCCCCACCTCTTCGCTCCGTGTTATTTATTTTTTTTTTTTCGCTCTCTTTCTTTATTATTTCATAAACAGGAAATGTAGGACATAAATCATAAACCGAAAGCTCTCTGGAAAACATGTTTCAATGCAATGCAAATTATTCGGATGTGAATAATGATTCCAGTACTTGCAACATCCAGTTTCTTTGCTGTAATTATCAAGTAGAGCTTTCTCTCTTCCAGTTCCTAGTGGGAATTTGTAACTTTCTCTTTTCAGATGGCTGAAGAAATTAAAATTTATAATCAAAAAGGGACTAAAAAAAAAATTATTGTGTCCAACCTATAGATCTTATAAAACGTTATTATATAAGGAAGAGACGCTGACTAAGTCACAATAGAGGCTATGATTTAGGTTTTACAACAGCATATTGATAAAAAATAAAAATTACATATTTTGATAAAACAGGCAGAAGATAATAACATTTAAAAAAAACGTTTCTCATTTTATAGGCAAATATTAAAAAAAAAAAAAAATCAGTCCCGTAAGAGGCTATGAGGGCCCCGAGAGGCAGATATTATAGAGGTATCTGATTCATGACCGTAAGACACACTAGGGCGATAGTGTGGTCAGTACTATGCTCCGGCCGCCTGATTTTCCCCTTTGCTGCTTCGACTTCTAGAGTCATTAGCACCCAAGGTACCCATTGATAAATTTATTAAAGGCTGGGTCGGTCTAGGGACGGTCAGGGAGGCTGAATTCAACCCACGAACGAAAACACTAGGAGAAAAAATCTTTAGTGCTTGCTCGGGATTTGAACCCAGGTCCTCCAACTTATTAGTCCAGTGCTCTACCACTGAGCTAACCTCGCCCCCAGGCAAATTATTACTACTGCTAAAATCAATTAAAAAAACAATCAATAAAAATCTGAAGAAATCGAACACAAAGAACCGTTCAGTGCAACAAAACACTTCTGAAGCTTTAAGCACTTACTTCCAAGATTCATATCGTGCCAATGAAAATTACTTCGGAACCTTTTTGAAGAGAATTTAGTAATCTTCCGAATGATCACCTTCCACTTACCAGGATTTCCCAATCGTTTTCAAGATATTTAAGAAAATATACGAAAATCCCAAAAATGCAAATGTCAGTTTATATATATATATATATATATATATATTCACTTTTTCTTGTTTCTTTTTCTGGCAGGGGGTCAATAAAGTAGTACACACTTTTTCCTTTAACTACTTTATTTTGTATGTTTCGCCCGACATGTTTCGTGCCTTTTCGCACCTCTTCAGGGGCTTTCCTATTCAACAATAATTTTTGTAAATCTCAAACTTATAATTTTTGTATACCAATAGTATATCTAACCTTTCCTTAAATAAATTTACATATGAACATATAATATTTTATCTTAATCTTAATCCTACCTTATCAGGAAGTCCTCTCGTCGTGTTGTCTAGCTTGAGTCAGGCGTAATACTGAAAAATCATCTGTGGTAATGAATATGGCTGGTTTGTATCGATTTTTTAGCTATTTCAAAGGTATCGATTATTGGTAAAAAGGTTTTCGTGAGATTTAATTTATAATGCTATGAAAAATTTGGTGCACATTCTTTAAATCTGTTTTTTTATTTATGGCGGTGTTTGAATTTTTAATTATATAGATATTTTCTTTGATTTTTCTTTTTAGTGTAGTTAAAGGAAAAAGTGTGTACTACTTTATTGACCCCTGCCAGAAAAAGAAACAAGAAAAAGTGAAAAAATATATATCGGGTCATCATTCACCAGAATTAATATATATATATATATATATATATATATATATATATATTCTTGTTTTTTGTAGCCAATAGGTCATAAAACACACCTTTCACTTCATGTATTTTATTATCTTCACCCTAACCGGTTTCGAGCTATTCTGCTCCTCCTAAAAGGGTATTTCATTCGATGGTCTTATCCCATCACTTACAATATAATAAAGTAATTTTAATATTGCATAGCGAAACCGGTTAGGGTGAAGATAATAAAGTACATAAAGTGAAAGGTGTGTTTTATGACCTATTGGCTACAAAAAACAAGAATATTGGAAGTTGGAGGTCAACAATGGAAGATAAAGTATATATATATATATATATATATATATATATATATATATATATATATATACACACACACAGAAACGACAAAATATAAATAAAGAACGAGATTCAGATCAGAAGTGGTAATTATTCAATAAACTTCATATAATATATCACAATGATCATTCTAATACATTTTTATTGAATAAAAATGTATTCATTGATTCAGTTATTCATTCACTGATTCATTTTTTATTCTATGAGTAATTCATTATTTTTCATTCTTCATTCACAATTTTTATTCATTCAAAACAAGACAAACTATAAAACAACTAATGTGCCCAGAATAAAAAAAAAACACCAAATTATTCATTTGCCAAATTTTTGATAAATTTGATATACATTATCTACAAATACTCATAATTAATTCCCAAAATACATATTAGCACATTATAGCTTAATCAGATTATAAAATGTTCATTCGTATACAATTTTTATTCAATACCAGTTTTCATTCCAATAAATCATTTTTATTCAATGATAGTTTTCATTCAAATGTATAATTATTATTCAATAGCAATTTTCATTCGATAAATCATTTTTATTCAATAATGAATAAACATTAAAAATTTCCGTTAGTTATTGAATGAATAAATTATGAATGGAAATATTGTTCATTATTAAGACTGATATTACAATTTTATCCGTTAGTCATTATTCATTATTCTCAATGCTTTTTCTCAACTGCATTAGTTTCCGAACCGCTGGCGCAGCGATTTCAAAAAAACTATGAAACGTACAAATTAAGCAAAATGTGTCAAAAAGTTTTTTATTTATTTTTACGACTTAATAGTATTAATTTACGAGTATTTGTAATTAGATAGATGATGTAAAGAATTCCAAATTGAAAACCTATCTAAATTTCAGCACGTTCACTAACC
The DNA here is from genome assembly GCA_946811695.1 of Gonocerus acuteangulatus. NCBI lineage: Eukaryota > Metazoa > Arthropoda > Insecta > Hemiptera > Coreidae > Gonocerus > Gonocerus acuteangulatus. The sequence goes on along the minus strand of OX328129.1, from coordinate 13,727,839 downwards.
CGAATCTTTTTCTAATGTGTTACCAACATTTCTAGGGCAAGAAAGCGCAAAGAAAGAGTCTGTCACACTCAAAGAAAAATATTTCAAGAAATAAAAAAAAATTCGGATCCAAGAGTTCAAAAACTAAATTAAAACTCTGCGAGGTTATGATAAATCCTGAAATCTTTCCCAAGATAATAAGAAGAATAAGAAGAAAAGATTGATAGCAGAGGCCATAGAATCCCTGGAAGAAATAATATCCCGAAGAAAAAGGAAGAAAGCGAGAGAAGAAATAGAGATAGTGAGATTATAGAAGAGAGAAAAGTGAAGAATGAGAGGGTTTATCAGAAGGCAGAACAAGCAAAGAGACATTCTCCAGTATTAGGCTGTGTTATATCTCAAATATATTGTGGTATTTTTTCCCAGAGCTTCACCACAGATCTTATAACCTGCTCTATTACATGCCGCTATTAAATATCCCAAATTCGTTGTTTTACATAGGATTTTTATTTCATTTTCACAGAAATGTATTTCAGCGCGGTTCCTCCCTCCCTCGATAGTCAGGAACCCCAATTTTGAGGTTGACCTCATGGCGCTATCCGGAAGTGCAAAACCCTAGAGAACGAAAATAACGGCGGTTCAAATTTGTATATATATATATATATATATATATGTATATTGGATATATCTTGCGCAGGTCAAAAAAATAGTACTCCTTTTCCTTATGTACAACTTTATTATTGGCTTGCCCTACATGTTTCGTGGCCTTCATGCCACCTCCTCAGGGGCCAAAAAATCCCCTTACATTAAGACTGATGGGTGACCACACCAATGGATTTAATGACCCCTCAGGAGGTGGCAAAAAAGGCCGCTAAACATGTAGAGTAAGCTAATAATAAAGTAGTTCATAAGGAAAAGGAGTACTATTTTTTGACCTGCGCCATATATATCCAAAAAATAAATATACTTAATTAATGGTCAGATATACGTGGAATATATATATATATATATATATATATATATATATATATATATATATATACACACACATATATGTTTGTCTGTTCACGCTCTATCTTAGTGAATAATGGTCCGATTTTAATGAAATTTGGTACAAAAATCTTTCGTCTGATTTCATAGGTCAAGTTCATTATCGTTCAATTTCATCAATCATCATTTTGAAGAAGTCAAGAAAATAAGAAAAAAATTGATATTGCTCATAGGTACTCATGTTGTTTGTACGTAATCTTAATTGGCTAGTAAGGGCTAATTAAACTCTTATTGACTTAGCACAAACATATGTGCACTGTTCAGTAACTGTAAAAAAATCTCGATTCTTCTTGGGAATTTATATATATATATATATATATATATATATATATATATATATATATATATATACTAGCTGAATACCCGTGATTCGTCACGGCAGATTAGGTTCATTAGGAGGGGGGGGGGGGTTACTCCAGACCCACAAACCAATTCGCCACTACCAGCCGTGATTTTTGGTATATTTCGACGAAACTCGGTATTCGTAGTGGTAATCTACAGGTAAATATGTGTTGTAAAAATAAACTAAATCGGTTTATTAGAAGGGGGGGTTTACTCTGTGCCCAAATTCCTAATATACTCATACCGGTCGTAATTTCTGCTGTATTGTAACGAAACGCGGTATACGTCGTAGGTAACTCATGAGAAAGAAGTGTTGTAAAAATGAGCTGAATCGGTCAATCGGAAAGCGGGGGTTTAATTTGTAATATATTTCAATAGAAAAGCCCGCCAGACCTAGGTTCACAAAGCCGCCGCAACGAGCGCTTTCTACCACTAGAGTGACTGTATCCTGTTCCTGCGTTAGATCAAAATACGATAATATGAGATTTTTTGTATTTATTACGTAGTGTAATAGGTACCATGTGTAAACATAAATCTGGAAGCAAATTAATAATTGATCAGTTACTCATTGCAAATTTAAAAGAGAACTATTCATGTTTTTATTTTATTTATGTAGGATATTTTAAGCAAACTGTTCTGGAAAGCAGTCTACACTACCCAAATTCTGAGGAAAGTGCTTAGTTATGCAGCTCCTGCGTGACGGACTTTTTAAGGTAACCGTGGACTAAATATGAATCAAAATATTTTGAGAGGGCAAAGGTAGTGGAAGAGTTAGAAAGTGTTTGTGGGATTCACTTCCTTATCCGAGATCTGCAAGTTTGATGGGGAGGTAATCAAAATTCAGCTTCCCGGTTGGACTGCGTCTTATCCGAAGATATGACAGGATGAAAAACAGCTTTATCTTATCATGATCTAAGCCTTATGTTAATTTTAAACAAGAAATAGTTTTAGAAATCGACGAACGATTGGGATTCGGATGAATTTCAGAAAAATCTAAATTTCTTACGTTTCGGTGTGCTCGTTGGTGTTTATTATCAACAAATGCCTCTGCCATAGAGGGATATATATGTATATATATATATATATATATATATATATATATATATATATGTGTGTGTGTGTGTATATATTTATCGCGTATTTGCTTCGTTTCTGAGAAAAACTCAGAAAACTAAAACACAATTATGAAAAGGCAGTCTTTCTTACAGAAGTCATTAGCGGTGTCCTGTACTAATTAACATCTTTTAAAATTTTACAATATTCTGTAATTGGAAGGAATCTTCTCCCAATAATTCAGAAAAATTTCCTTGTAGCATCCGTTTTTTTTTGTCCTTCCTTTAAATCGGTGGCATTGAAGAAGGATGTGTTCCGCAGTGATCTTTGTAGCATTTAGGTTGATTTAGGCGGTTAACAAAACTCGTTCAATCGTTTGATAAGAGAATGCTATATACCAAGTTTCGTGTCAAAAAAGGAAATATATGTATATTCAATTCCACGATTTCTGACCTTTATTTATGTATATTTATTTATTTTTTATGAATATGGCACAGGTCGAAATAATAGTACTCTATTTTATGTACTATTTTATTTTTGGCACGCCCAGTATGGGTGGCGAGCTATCCACACAAGGGGATTGAGTGGCCCCTGAGGAGGTGGCATAAAGGCCACGAAACATGTAGAGCGTGCCAAAAATAAAATATTACATAAAATGGAGTACTATTATTTCGACCTGTGCCATATTTATAAAAAAATAATATATATATATATATATATATATATATATATATATATATATATATATATACTATCTGAATACCCGTGCTTCGTCACGGCAGATAAGTAGTTATTTTATTGCGTTAAATAATGTTTCATTAAAATTACGTTACTATACAATTCTGTGCAGTTTATTACAGCACGGTTCCCGTCATACTATATTTTATTCAATGGGCGTTAAAATTTAAAAGTTTATGTTTCCAAGAAGTCATATGGTAACACCCAATATATTTACGAGTATTACCAAGGTTATAGTCGAGGAGGCTGTGCAAGGGTTCCGGATATTATTACCTCGCCTGGAAAACCTAAGGATATGCCATACATCACGGTTTGACCGGGACTGTCGCGGTATTTTGCAATTGTTTCGGTGCCCCGCCCAGTTTTATCAATGTCCCGGAAAAGGCTGTAAGATGTAAAAAGTAATGAATTCATGTTTATAAGAATCTTTTTTAAATCGGTTACTTTTCTACAATCATCATTTTTACTACTGCTCACAGTGTCAAAGAAATCAGAAGTAATCTAACTGTAAAACGCTGGAACTACCTGCACAGCGCTGCCAGCTGCCAGACACTACTATTTGGCTGAGAGATTTTTTTAAGAAAATCAAGTAGCAAAAAAAGTTCCGTTCTTATTTTTAAGGTTTGGGTAGACTAACAGTTCAGGATTCCCCCTTCCCGCTAGTTGCTAGGCTTAAAACACACCAACCATTTTGCTTATAAATTTGTACTCTTTTTATCCCCCCCCCCCTTGGTATGCCCATCGCATATTAATGTTTCCCGGTTTAACTCTCCAAAAATATGGCAAGCCTATCTGACGGGGACAGGCAGAAAAGAAACGCAATTAAAAGTCTATAAGGGACAGTTAATTTCTAGTAATTCAAGGTCTGCCATCATAGTTGAAATTAACCTCAATTAGAAATAAAACTATGAGATAGATAATGTAAGGTAACAGCTGTTCTTTATCGTCCTAGCAACGCAGGCTGCCTAGGCTTGCCTTCTCTAACCAACTCAAACTTTAAACCCCCCTTAAAATGCTTAAAAATACGAATATCAAAAAATCCTTTCTTAGCGAGCGCCTACGTTATATAGGGAGTGTCCATGCAAAATTTCAAAATTTTCTGTCGAGCGGTTTGGGCTGGGCGTTGATAGATGCGTGAGTGAGTGAGTTGATATAGTATATATATATATATATATATATATATATATATATATATATATATATATATAAAGACACATACAAATTTGACTACTGTTATCTTCCTGATCGTTGGGCTCTGAAATGTAAAATTTTCTTTTTGGCACTTCCAGGTTGCTTAATGGGATCGGGATAATTAGTTAGATTCCCTCAATGGAGGACGGGAGGAAACGCGCTAAAAACTCTACCAAAGGAATAACAAATCTTTGCAATATATTTTCCAAAAGACTTAAAAATTCGGTATTTTGTCCGAATATAGAAAATGATCTTTTATTCATGTTTCAATATTTTTAGACATGCCTATGATTATTATCAATTCTATCATGAAATATGTACACTTTTCTCTATCTTTTCCCCTCGAGAAACAATATATGGAATAAATTCTCCCAGGGTGTTCTTACCCTCCCTTCTAGATATCCTTGAAAACTAACAGTATTGAACGTTCTTAGAAGCTCGGTCGATCTGGCTGGAAGTTTCCGCTCTCAGGCAAGGCATCGTTTTCATTTTGCACATTGCTTATGTATGTGTATGTGTGTGTATATATATATACATAAATACATTTCTTAATTTCCACACCATATTACTCTTACGTTGAATGATTTATTTGTCTGTACATCCAATTCCATGGTTTTTAGCACTTTCCTCAAGGAAAGTAGCTATTGAGGTTGCACTCATGATGGAATGTTTGAAAAATGTCTTCAAGTCTTCATCGATCCTACCTAATAGACACCTAAAACCAACATTATTTCTAATAGACACCTAAAACCAACATTATTTCTAATAGACACCTAAAACCAACATTATTTCTAATAGACACCTAAAACCAACATTATTTCTAAAAGACACCTAAAACCAACATTATTTCTAATAGACACCTAAAACCAACATTATTTCTAATAGACACCTAAAACCAACATTATTTCTAATAGTCACCTAAAACCAACATTATTTCTAATAGACACCTAAAACCAACATTATTTCTAATAGACACCTAAAACCAACATTATTTCTAAAAGACACCTAAAACCAACATTATTTCTAATAGACACCTAAAACCAACATTATTTCTAATAGACACCTAAAACCAACATTATTTCTAATAGACACCTAAAACCAACATTATTTCTAATAGACACCTAAAACCAACATTATTTCTAATAGACACCTAAAACCAACATTATTTCTAATAGACACCTAAAACCAACATTATTTCTAATAGACACCTAAAACCAACATTATTTCTAATAGACACCTAAAACCAACATTATTTCTAATAGACACCTAAAACCAACATTATTTCTAATAGACACCTAAAACCAACATTATTTCTAAAAGACACCTAAAACCAACATTATTTCTAATAGACACCTAAAACCAACATTATTTCTAATAGTCACCTAAAACCAACATTATTTCTAAAAGACACCTAAAACCAACATTATTTCTAATAGACACCTAAAACCAACATTATTTCTAATAGTCACCTAAAACCAACATTATTTCTAATAGACACCTAAAACCAACATTATTTCTAAAAGACACCTAAAACCAACATTATTTCTAATAGACACCTAAAACCAACATTATTTCTAATAGACACCTAAAACCAACATTATTTCTAATAGTCACCTAAAACCAACATTATTTCTAATAGACACCTAAAACCAACATTATTTCTAATAGACACCTAAAACCAACATTATTTCTAATAGACACCTAAAACCAACATTATTTCTAATAGACACCTAAAACCAACATTATTTCTAATAGACACCTAAAACCAACATTATTTCTAAAAGACACCTAGACCACCTTTAAAATTTATATATGTATACAGCGTGTCCATTTTTTGCTCTCCACTCGCAAACGCTTCGCCGTATCAAAAAATGTCCATCCGATGGGTTATTCCACACGATTATCTAATAAAATATTCAAGCTATAACGCTGAACTTGGTCTCATCTTAAACATAATTCAAGAAGCTACAACTTATGTATTTTTATTTATTTATTTTTTTTTTGGTACAAAGCTTCGTTTTAGCGATAATTCGGAATTGGTCCAAAATCAAAACACAAACCGAAAAATGGAAAATACCTTTTTACTTAGTTTTTCGATTCCCCATCGATATACGAAGTCTGTCGGATTAAGACCGGGACACCCTGTATATACCGGGTGTCCCGTAAATGTCTAGTCATATTGTGGGAGGGGATAGAGGACCTTCAAGGGACCAAAAAATGTTCTATGACGATTTCCTGATTTCTCTCCCATAAGGGAGAAAACGTCGTTTTATTGTTTTATCGATACAAACGTGGTTTTTAGAAGAATAGTCGTTGCAGCTCCGTCCCAGGTGGTTTTACAAGAAAGAAAGTGAAACCAATCGAAAGCTGAGTAAATTTACTATACGACTAGATGATAGTAAACGTAAAAATGAATGAATGTAAGTATGTATATCTTACCAAAAGAAAGCTATTCGAAATTTCCTGACATTTTCTTGATATTTCTTACCAGCGTTACTCCTCAATGGGCAGGATCTGAGATTTCCGGGTTTCAGAAAAACTTCCTCTTTCAACCAGCTTTCCATTCAACCAGCTTTCCATTCATGTATCACAACCCTGTGTTATTGAAGTATGTGAACGATTTAAGAACAAAAGTTTAAAAAAAAACATGGATTTGTGAAAAGAAAATTATATTTTTTTCTTCAGTTTATTCAAAATGCTGAAGAAAAATATTTATTTTTATAAATGTTTACATAAATATTAAGTAAATATTTACTTAAAACTATAAAAAAAATTACTTACACGAATATAAAAAAAAACCTAAAACATTAAATAAATAAAATACACATTTATTTTGAATTTATTAATTACAGTAACTAATACTGGGTCCAGAAGGTGGCCATTAATGAACCCCAACCACACATTAACCTCAAAAATTATTATTTTTACCTAGATCACGCATTTGAACACATTTTTACACGTATTTATAATTAGAAAACAAATGCTTTACCTTGAATTGATACTGATGGCAACGCTTGTGAACCGTCCTGGGATTCTCGTGAACCTATGTGTGTTTTTTGTGTTAATTAAATATCCCATCCCTAATAAATAAGTTCTAGATAGTCCTGTAAAAATGTGTTCAAATGCGTGATCTAGGTAAAAATAATAATTTTCGATGTTGATGAGTTGTTGGGGCTCATTAATGGCCACCTCATGGACCCAGTATTAGTTACTGTCATTAATAAATTCAAAATAAATGTGTATTTTATTTATTTACTTTTTTAGCATTTTTTTTATATTCGTGGAAGTAATTTTCTTTATAGTTTTAAGTAAATACTTACTTAATATTTATGTAAACATTTATAAAAATAAATATTTCTCTTCATCATTTTGAATAAACTGAAGAAAAAAAAAATTTTCTTTTCCAGATCCATGTTTTTTTTTAAACTTTTGTTCTTAAATCGTTCACATACTTCAATAACACAGGGTTGTGATACAAGAATAGAAAGCTGGTTAAATGAGGAAGTTTTTCTGAAACCCGGAGATCTCAGATCCTGCCCATTGAGGAGTAACGCTGGTAAGAAATATCAAGAAAATGTCAGGAAATTTAGAATAGCTTTCTTTTGATAAGAAAGACATACTTACGTTCATTCATTTTTACGTTTACTACAACTAGTCTTATAGTAAATTTACTCAGCTTTCGACTGGTTTTTCTAGTAGAACCACCTGGGACGGAGCTACAACGATTATTCTTCTAAAAACCACGATTGTCTCGAAAAAACAATAAAATGTCGTTTTCTCCCTTATGAGTAAGAATTCGGAAAATCGTCACATAACATTTTTTGTTCCCCTAAGGTTCCTTTATCACCCCCTAAAATATGACTAGACATTTACAGGACACCCTGTATATATATCTACTATATATTTGTCAAATACCACACAGTCACTCATCTATCAACGCCCAGCTCAAACCGCTCTACAGAAAATTTTGAAATTTTGCATGGACACTCCCTATATAACTTAGGCGCTCCCTAAGAAAGGATTTTTTTTATATTCGTATTTTTAAGCATTTTAAGGGGGGTTTAAAGTTTGAGTTGGTTAGAGAAGGCAAGCCTAGGCAGCCTGCGTTGCTAGGACGATAAAGAACAGCTGTTACCTTACATTATCTATCTCATAGTTTTATTTCTAATTGAGGTTAATTTCAACTATGATGGCAGACCGGGACACATTAATATGGGATGGGCATACCAGGGGGGGGGATAAAAAGAGTACAAATTATATGCAAAATGATTGGTGAGTTTAAGCCTAGCAACTAACGGGAAGGAGGAATCCTAAACTGTTAGTCTACCCAAACCTTAAAAATAAGAACGGAACTTTTTTTGCTACTTGATTTTCTTAAAACAATCTATCAGCCAAATAGTAGTGTCTGGCACCTGGCAGCGCTGTGCAGGTAGTTCCAGCGTTTTACAGTTAGATTACTTCTCATTTCTTTGACACTGTGAGCAGTAGTAAAAATGTTGATTGTAGAAAAGTAATCGATTTATAAAAGATTCTTATAAACATGCATTCATTACTTTTTACATCTTACAGCCTTTTCCGGGACATTGATAAAACTGGGCGGGACACCGAAACAATTACAAAATACCCTGACACTCCCTGTCAAACCCTGATTTATGGCATATCCTTACGTTTTCAGCCGATCTAATAATATCCGGAACCCTTGCACAGCCTCCTCGACTATAACCTTGGTAATACTCGTAAATATATTGGGTGTTACCATATGACTTCTTGGAAACATAAGCTTTTAAATTTTAACGCCCATTGAATAAAATATAGTATGACGGGAACCGTGCTGTAATAAACTGCACAGAATTGTATAGTAACGTAATTTTAATGAAACATTATTTAACGCAATAAAATAACTACTTATCTGCCGTGACGAAGCACGGGTATTCAGATAGTATATATATATATATATATATATATATATATATATATATATATATATATATATATATTAATTTTTTATAAATATGGCACAGGTCGAAATAATAGTACTCCATTTTATGTACTATTTTATTTTTGGCACGCCCTACATGTTTCGTGGCCTTTATGCCACCTCCTCAGGGGCCACTCAATCCCCTTGTGTGGATAGCTCGCCACCCATACTAGGCGTGCCAAAAATAAAATAGTACATAAAATAGAGTACTATTATTTCGACCTGTGCCATAATTATAAAAAATAAATAAATATACATAAATAAAGGTCAGAAATCGTGGAATTGAATATATATATATATATATATATATATATATATATATATATATATATATATATATATGTATCCTTTTTTGACACGAAACTTGGTATATAGCATTCTCTTATCAAACGATTGAACGAGTTTTGTTAACCGCCAAAATCAACCTAAATGCTACAATGCTCACTGCGGAACACATCCTTCTTCAATGCCACCGATTTAAAGGAAGGACAAAAAAAAAAAAAACGGATGCTACAAGGAAATTTTTCTGAATTGTTGGGAGAAGATTCTTGCCAATTACAGAATATTGTAAAATTTTAAAAGATGTTAATTAGTACAGGACACCGCTAATGACTTCTGTAAGAAAGACTGCCTTCTCATAATTGTGTTTTAGTTTTCTGAGTTTTTCTCAGAAACGAAGCAAAAACGCGATAAATACATACATACATATATATATATATATCCCTCTATGGCAGAGGCATTTGATGATAATTGTTGCTGAGCACACCGAAACGTAAGAAATTTAGATTTTTCTGAAATTCATCCGAATCCCAATCGTTCGTCGATTTCTAAAACTATTTCTTGTTTAAAATTAACATAAGGCTTAGATCATGATAAGATAAAGCTGTTTTTCATCCTTCATATCTTCGGATAAGACGCAGTCCAACCGGGAAGCTGAATTTTGATTACCTCCCCATCAAACTTGCAGATCTCTGATAAGGAAGTGAATCCCACAAACACTTTCTAACTCTTCCACTACCTTTGCCCTCTCAAAATATTTTGATTCATATTTAGTCCACGGTTACCTTAAAAAGTCCCTCACGCAGGAGCTGCATAACTAAGCACTTTCCTCAGAATTTGGGTAGTGTAGACTGCTTTCCAGAACAGTTTGCTTAAAATATCCTACATAAATAAAATAAAAACATGAATAGTTCTCTTTTAAATTTGCAATGAGTAACTGATCAATTATTAATTTGCTTCCAGAGTTATGTTTACACATGCTACCTATTACACTACGTAATAAATACAAAAAATCTCATATTATTATTACGCATGTTATTTTGATCTAACGCAGGAACAGGATACAGTCACTCTAGTGGTAGAAAGCGCTCCTTGCGGCGGCTCTGTGAACCTACGTCTGGCGGGCTTTTCTATTGAAATATATTACAAATTAAACCCCCGCTTTCCGATTGACCGATTCAGCTCATTTTTACAACACTTCTTTCTCATGAGTTACCCACGACGTATACCGCGTTTCGTTACAATACAGCAGAAATTACGACCGGTATGAGTATATTAGGAATTTGGGCACAGAGTAAACCCCCCCTTCTAATAAACCGATTTAGTTTATTTTTACAACACATATTAACCTGTAGATTACCACTACGAATACCGAGTTTCGTCGAAATATACCAAAAATCACGGCTGGTAGTGGCGAATTGGTTTGTGGGTCTGGAGTAAACCCCCCCCCCCTCCTAATGAACCGATTTAGTTTATTTTTACAACACATATTTACGTGTGGATTGCCACTACGAATACCGAGTTTCGTCGAAATATACCAAAAATCACGGCTGCTAGTGGCGAATTGTTATTGTGGGTCCGGAGTAACCCCCCCCCCCCCCCTAATGAACCGATTTAGTTTATTTTTACAAAACATATTTACCTGTGGATTGTATATATATATATATATGTGTGTGTGTGTGTGTGTGTGTATATATATAGATATATATAAATTTTAACGGGGGTCATTTTCGGTGTCTACTAGGTAGGATCGATAAAGATTTGAAGAAATTTTTCAAAAATTCCGTCATGAGTCCAACCTTAATAGCTACTTTCCTTCGGAGGAAAGTGCTAAAATGAGAAGCGTCAAACGTGTGTGTGGCATTTAATCAAGTACTTATCAGAAATGTGTCCTTTTTTTTGTTTTGTTTTTTTGAAGATATGGCAATAACTATATCTGCTTATATATTTTCTGTAAAAAAAGGAATAACAGAGAAGTAATTAAAAAAAAACTCCGGCCCGCAGAAGATCCCAAAATTCCTCAAAAATGTGGTGTGTTTAAGAACATTGCTGAGAATTTGGCTCAAACTGGCCAATAACAAAACAATATATATATATATATATATATATATATATATATATATATATATATATATATATATATATATTTTCCACTTGTTCTTTTTTCTTTATTTGGCAGAGGGTCGATGAAGCAGAACACCATTTGTTTTTGTTCAACTATTTTATTTCATCAATTTTGCCCGACATGTTTCGTGCCTTAATTCGCACCTCTTCAGGGGCTTTCCTATGAAAAAATATTTTTTCGTAAATCCCAAATTAAAATTTTGTACATATTAAACATTTATCATTTCTTTAAATTAATCTACTGTTAAAAAAAAAAATATATCATTTTATTAAAAATTCTTATCCTACCTTATCGGGAAGTCCTCTCGTCATGTGTACTGGCTTGAGTCAGGCGTAATACTGATAAGTCATTTGAGGTAATGAATATGGTTTTATCCTATCGATTCTTTCGGATCTTTTAATTGTATATCTAAAGAATATTTTATACAATCGGACTCTATCAGCTTTACATAGAACTTCTCCTAAGTATTTTAATGAAATAAAAAATAAACTGAGAAAAATGTTCAATGAAAACAACTATCCCAAATTAATGATACAGCAGCAAATAAAAAGAGCAGAGAAATGTATAGTGTACACAAAAAGACCAACGGAACTTCCGGAAAAGCCAGGTAAATTTGAATATAACCCTGAACTTTTTAACATTTCCGACGAATTTTTTAATGATACAGAATGCAAAAGAAAAAGGAAATATTCTGATGCTAGTGCAAAGTCAATGTCACATAAAAAAGTTAAATTGGATTCAAAATGTGTTAATAATGATACTAAAGGTAATAAAAAACGCAAAAGAGATCAAAACGATCAACCTGCCAAATCACAGACAAATGCGAAAAGACGAATGTTAGTACAGACAAATATTAAAAACTTCTTTTTCCAAAATAGATATTTAAAAAAGGAAAGCGGATTAAATGAACATTTATTAGTACAAAAGAAAAAAACATGAAATAACAAAGGAAAAGGACAAAGATTTGAACGAAATAAATCGATATTTTACTTTCCATTACCATCCTTTAATAGCTAATAGACTGAAACAAATATGTAAAGAAGTTGGGAAAATTGGTTGGAAATATGGTAATAAAATAGAAAATAATTTTAGCAATATTAAGGACAATGTTAAACTGACAGCCACAAAAAACAATATATATAAAATTCGTTGTAATGATTGCAACGCTGATTGGGGAATCAGCACAACTTTTGCAAAAACGAATAGTACAACATGCTAAAAGTATAGACACTAACGAGAACAGGACGACTTTGACGGAACAACCAATAAATGAAAAACATAGTTTTAATTTTACCGACGTTGATATTTTAAATAAAGAAAGGAACACATTAAAAAGAAAGATAAAAGAAAACATTTATATAATTAAAAACTCAAAAACAGCAATAAATAAAAAAACCGATTTGAAAAATGTCCATCAAATTTTCCATAGTATTATAAATTAAACCCCATAAACTATTTTACCGATAATCGATACAATTAAAAGATCCGAAAGAATCGATAGGATAAAACCATATTCATTACCTCAAATGACTTATCAGTATTACGCCTGACTCAAGCCAGTACACATGACGAGAGGACTTCCCGATAAGGTAGGATAAGAATTTTTAATAAAATGATATATTTTTTTTTTTTTTTTTAACAGTAGATTAATTTAAAGAAATGATAAATGTTTAATATGTACAAAATTTTAATTTGGGATTTACGAAAAAATATTTTTTCATAGGAAAGCCCCTGAAGAGGTGCGAATTAAGGCACGAAACATGTCGGGCAAAATTGATGAAATAAAATAGTTGAACAAAAACAAATGGTGTTCTGCTTCATCGACCCTCTGCCAAATAAAGAAAAAAGAACAAGTGGAAAATATATATTGGGTCATTTTCAGAAGAATTCATATATATATATATATATATATATATATATATATATATATATATATATAAATAATATCTATCACGCAGGGGCTGTATAACTAAGGACAGTCCTCAGAAAGTTCGATAGTATAAACCATTGCAGTCCTGACAAATTGTTTTTTTTTTTCTAATTAATTAATATAAAAACAAAGTAAGCTCGATTGATAATGGAAAGCTTTATACCAAGTTTCGTGGTGAAAAAAGAATATATATATATATATATATATATATATATATATATATATATATATATATATATATAGCGCAGGTCAAGAGAATAGTTCTCCATTTTCTATGTACTATTTTATTGTTGGTACGCCCTACATGTTTCGTGGCCTTTACAGTCCAGGCAACGAACAGTTATAGATGGAAATTTTTGGAACACAATATATATATATATATATATAGATCGATTAGCGTATTTAAGTACTTTAGTAAGCTATTAATATTGCTATATTAATTAATACCTGTAATCGGAAGCACAGTTTAATTTCATTAATATTACTATGTAAACATCAAAGGCAAATAATTCTATCATAGCTTGATTCCATATAATATTATCATGGGGGTATATAGAGAATAATTTCGGAGGGGGCTGGGAAAATTTCCGGTCTATGGAATACTAACAATTTAGATCTTGGAAGAGTTTTAGCCAACTTAAACGCTATTACATTTAATTTATTTTTAAGGGTTTTATGAAATTTTTACCGATCAAATCAAAATTTCGGGGGGGGGGGGCTGCAGCCCCCCCCCTTATATACGCCCATGAATATTATACCTGGCGTGATTTGGAAATCTCAGAAAAATTTCGCCAAGTAGAAAGGACACTCAAGCGGAATCTACATCTGACCAAATTTTTCAGCCGTTTTTGAGATATATATATGCAAAAAAAAAGAAAATACACGGAAAGTCCAAAACTCCTCTTGCCTAATGATAATTTTTGTTGACTAATATTTCTTTCATGAAGCGTGCCCAACATTTAATGATCATAATTTCAATGCCAATTACGTTAAAAAATATTCATCCCCCTGTTTATTATAATCAGAAAATTATAAAGTTATGATGTTTGGTGGCGATCCTGCGCTAAATCAAAATCATTGAAGAATGCATTGGATTAATTAACAGAAAACCAGAATTTCAGTAGAATTGATAATAACTCCCCCAATCTAATTAACACTGGAAAAATAACTGTGCTATGTATATGATTTCATTCAAACCTCTCTCTACTGGCACAAATAATGACAATTCGTGAAATATCCTGGACGATTGATCGACCAGAACACAAATTACGTATTTCATTTCAGCTATTTATGATGCATTTTCAATAAACTTATTTAAATTTCAACAGGAAACTCTCCACATATATATACTCTTTATATTTTTTTAATATCTTAATTTCCACACCATATCACCCTTACGCTGAATTATTTATTCGTCTGTAAATCGCATTCCAGTTTTAGCACTTACCTGAAATGAGGAATACATGCAAAAGAAAACCTATCTTTACAGAGAACTACTCGACGCATCGAAACCCCGTTTGCACGGTTCTTCCTTTTTTCGTTAGTACTTTGTAAAAACATAATGCAAAATATGGGTAAAGAGGAAACCCTTCCCTTCAAAGGCCTATTTGAGCCCTTAGAAGGGTTATTTTCTTATTTCCAAGGGCACCATATTATAGATCTCGACGGGAAGTACAACTTTGCTCCTATGAAAAAGTTTGATATCTCAAACCGTTTAGTAGTTCTCTTGTGGCCCGCTTATCTTGGCCATCCTGTATATATATATATATATATATATATATATATATATATATATATATATATATATATATATATATATGAGGATGTGGCATAACAGTCCAGGCAACGAATGCTTGAAATCAGCTAAAGGTGGAAATTTTTGGAACACAATTTTTGACTTCGTAACTTTGTTTGGGCTGGATAGGAGGTGAAAATATCAAAAGTCCTCGCCTTTAAGCCGGGGGGACGGGGGTTTAGAAGGTCCCATTTTTCGAGTTTTCACTTATATCTCGAAAACCCTGCGTCCTAGCGACATGACTATTCTATAACAAATGAAAGCTGATTAAATTTCCTACAAGTTCTATTCAATAAAGTTTTTCGAGATATCTTTAGTTTTCGAAATATCCGCTCTTGAAGGTCTGTCATTTTGGGGGAAAACACTTTTGCCGCATATTTTTCCCCCGTTTTGACCGGATAACTCTTCAACGATGTACCAAAATAATAAATAACGGTTTTAGGGCTGTAGAGTATTGCATTCCCTTCAATAATATATATTACTTTGCTATTTTATGTATTTTCCTTCCAACGTAAAAATAATTTCAGTGTTCATCGTGAAATCTGAAATGTAGCGACTAACAGCCCAGGAAACTAAGAGTTATAGGTGGAAATGTTTGGAACACAATTTTTAACTTCATAACTTTGTTTCGGCTAGTTAGGTGGTCAACATATCAAAAGTCCTCACCCGGTGCCTTTGAGCCGGGGGGGGGGGGGGGAGGGGGGGTTTAGAAGGCCCCATTTTTCGGGTTTTCACTTATATCTCGGAAACCCTGCGTCCTAGCGACATGACCATTCTATAACAAATGAAAGCTTATTAAATGCCCTACAAGTTCTAGTCAATGAAGTTTTTCGAGATATCTTTAGTTTTCAAAATATCCGCTCTTCAATGTCTGTCATTTTGGGAAAAAACACACTTTTTTCTATTCTCGACCGGATATATCTTCAACGATGGACCCAAAAAATAAATGTCGGTTATGGGGTTCTAGAGCATTCCATTCGCTCCAATAATATATATTACAATACTATTTTATGTATTTTCTTTCAAACGTTATATACGCACTCACTTGGTCTTAACAAAACCATTGCCAATATAATGGTCAAGATGTTATATAATTGAGTGTGAATAACTGGTCAGAGGCCCAAAATTATATATTTCGTACTATTTATACTTCCAGTACTACCTATATTTATATAATGGAGTATATTTTGGACAATACAATGACTGGAAATGGTGAGAAATTGAACGGTTCATTGGTCAGCAGTTGTTGCAAGATATCACGATGAACACTAAAACTGTTTTCACAGTTGAAGGATAATACATAAAATAGTAAAGTTATGTATATTATTGGAGGTCATTATTTTTATTATTAGTTATGTATATTATTGGAGTATATTATTATTAGTTATGGTCATTATTAGTTATGTATATTATTGGAGGTCATTATTTTTGCTAATGACCTCAGCAGTAGATGCACCAAAAGAAAAGGAAAAAAAAAATTATTGGAGCGAATGGAATGCTCTACAACCCCAAAACCAACATTTTGAAACTATTTGCTATTTATTAGTCACATCCTTACTATGGAATGGGTTAGGATTTATTAATTTATTCAAGCTGTCAAAAGTAATGTTTTTTTTTTTTTTTTGGAAGAGATAACTGACCTTCCGACTTTTGCATCGGAATTCATAAATTTTTGAAAACGGGTCAGTTTAAATCCCGACGATCGATCGATTTATATCATTTAGCGTTGTTTACAGGTTGTATTTATCGATTTTCCGTCGAATCGACAGCCTAGCCAGGCAGGCTCTAGGCTATACGGCGCTAACAAAGAAAGGCCTGCTGATAAGAATGATAAGAGGAAGAGAGTGGTGGGGGTGGGAGGGGAGAGAGAGGCACGTGTATTCGAGCGGGTACGACGACCCCGAACCTCGGCTCTCCTGTAAACACAGCCCGGGGTTCCTCAGGTAATGCTTGTTCCTCCTTCTTGATGTTTGTCTTCTCTCAGCGGAGGGTGGACGAGTTGTCTAAAAAGCACTGAATTCTTAATTTTTTAATGGATATTCCTCGCTTTGCAGGGCCCTCCCGCTTAGAATACAACCTTCTGTTGGTTGAGTTTCTCAAAGGTTTCTCCAACTCAAACGCAAAGCTCACTTTCTCAGATTCGTTATAGAAATAAAAGGGTTTTAAAAAAAATGTTGATGTTACTGAGATCTTCATCAAAAAATAAATAAATTGGAGGGACCAAAAACTGCGGTCCATAGAAACAAATTACATTTTTGCTCTTGAGTAAACCCTAAAACCAAACAAACAAATTTTGAACATTTTCAAAATCTGTCCCATAAGTTGGACAGGAAATACGCTATACTTCGCTGTAGAGTTGACTAAGGGTGCGTTTACATATGATATTTATTACAGGATATTTATGTCAGGCAGAAATTTTAACTAATGTAAACTGCATAAAATTATGTCTGAGATATATATTTCTATCACGAGCTATAAGGGTGCGTAAACATCTGACTCCTTTGGCATAAAATATATCTCAGGTGTCGGATATAATAATTATGATTACACAGACAAACAAAAAAAAAAGTCCAGAGACTAGACCATGTTAACTATCTATTTTTGGGGTCACTGATACCTAATCCCCATGCACATTTTGTTTAAGCCCACCCCTCAAAACTCATAATTTAGGATAATGTAAACTATAAAATTTTTATTCGAGTTGTTAACCAAAATAAACGATTGTTTCCTGGGCACTGCCTTTTAATGCTTAAAAATATTAATTTTTTGAGACCTCAACGAACTTATAATATCTCAAGTTATATATATTATATTATATCCGGATATTTATTATATCCGACGCCTGAGATATATTTCCTGTGAGAAGTGTCAGATGTAAACGCACCCTAAGATTTGAAGAAATGTTTAAAAAAATCTCCCATGAGTCTCAAAATTTAGGATGTTATCAAATGGTTCTCTGAATGTTATTACTTATCACCAAGATGGATGCTCGCGGTTCTGTTAAGATAGTTAATAAAACTAATTTTTTTTGGGGGGGGGGTTTCTAATTTCCCTTAAATCTTCTAAATACCAAAAGTATTTATTTATTATCACAATAATTTCTTACGCCTTTTCCATATGATTGAACACTTGCCTTACAAACTTTAAAAAGTTGCAAATATTGGAAATTCAATGTTTAATATTTATAGGAAATTTCACTAGGTGAATTCAAATTACGTTCTGTTAAATGTTTCTAACAACTCCACATTTATATACCACTAGCTGTTGCCCGGCGTGTTATGCTACAGCTACTTTCTGCATCTATAAAAGCATTAACCAGGCCTATGACTCTCCCCGTGTCAAGACCTACCTGTCAAAACCGGACGAAAGGTGTGGATTTGTATAAGGGACAAACATACAGACAGACAGCTCGTAGACATTTTTGACTCAGGCTTCGAGACTTCCCGAACCAAGAATTAATTACCAGTATTCAAAATCGATCAAACGGTGTGGATTTGTATAAGGAACAAACAGACAAACGGACAAACAGACAGACACGTGATTTTTATATATATAGATATACAATTAAGGGTTTTAAAGATTATGAACTTTGCTTTCATTCATACATAAAGCTATTAGTTGACTACAATATTAAGTCATTAAATTACCCTAAGAATAAACAGAAAGGACTAAAGTACATGTTTTTATAACTTTATTATTTCTATTTAAGTCAAATTTGTAAATAATTAACCATTTTAGTGAGGGAAAACATTTCGCTTGTCACCTTACAAAAAAGTTTAGTGGTAAATTTATTGTTAAACTAAAATATATCTATATATCTAATCTAATCTAGAAATAAACAGTCCGGTATGTGGTTTCGATTCCCGTACCTCCATAATACAACACAGGACCCTCCCCTTTGACCCGTAGGCATGTATAATTGAACATAAACAGAGTACTATTGTTACACAAACTAGCTAAATTTGAATACAACTACACATTTATACATCAAATATATCATGCATAGAAATTCAGAGTCACATTTCAATTACAAATTCGTGAAAAAACAATTCTCAAAAAAAAAACATCACAATAATGGTTATCATTGGTGTTATTTTTGCAGATAGCAATAGAAACTTGTATTGGCTAGCTTTCAGACTTGTTATTTGTCCTGCAATCAATTGTTTAAGCCTTCTTAAACATGTGGAAAATTAATTAATTAACTTAATGGGAAATATTTAAGGTCATGCAAACAACAATCAATTTCCCCGCCCAAACAAGAAAAAAATAATATTTACTAACTGTAAAACCCGCCACACTAATGTCACCACATAGAGCCTAACGTCTGAAGATTCCAGAAGGTGGAAATGCTTTTCCCTCTGGTGTCTGCTGCCGATTCTCGAGGGCATCGAGTCTGGCGTACACACACACACACACACATACATATATATATATATATATATATATATATATATATATATATATATATATGTATATTCAATGTATTTACTCTCTGCAGAAAGCCAGAAAAAGGAACTTTATTTATTTTATGCTAGTTTTTTCCATACAGAATGGATATAACATATACAGGGTGTCCCACATTGAGATGTCATAACTTTAAGGGTTTATTCTGCACCTCATTTGTAGTTCAGGGACGCAGAAATGAATGTCCTATCTCAAAATGTAGCACAGCTACGCAAACATTCATGGAAAACTCATATATTTTTCTATTGGTCATTTTTTTTTAGTGTAGATTTACTGGTTTTGCAGATTTGAACTATTTAATGTGGCTCAACTTTTCTGCTGATGAAGTCTAACGAGTTTAGTATTTCTAATTGTTCTGCTTGATTGTTCGTACAGTCCTTTCCTAGCCTAAATTGTAAGTCGCCATTTTAGGAGTGCATCTGCTATCTCATTTCCATCAAGTCCGTCGTGTGCTTTCACCCATTTGAAGAGAGTGATTAAGTGTTTTATTTGGATTTGAAGTACTAGGCGTGTTATATATATATATATATATATATATATATATATATATATATATATATATATATATATATTATATGTGTGTGTGTGTTACCGGCAAAGTATAGTATCCAGACATTATATAGAATGCCTAAGCAGTTTAGGCAAAGTATAGAATCCAGACATTATATAGAATGCCTAAGCAGTTTAGGCAAAGTATAGTCTCCAGACATTATATAGAATGCCTAAGCAGTTTAGGCAAAGTATAGTCTCCAGACATTATATAGAATGCCTAAGCAGTTTAGGCAAAGTATAGTCTCCAGACATTATATAGAATGCCTAAGCAGTTTAGGCAAAGTATAGAATCCAGACATTATATAGAATGCCTAAGCAGTTTAGGCAAAGTATAGTCTCCAGGCATTATATAGAATGCCTAAGCAGTTTAGGCAAAGTATAGTCTCCAGACATTATATAGAATGCCTAAGCAGTTTAGGCAAAGTATAGAATCCAGACATTATATAGAATGCCTAAGCAGTTTAGGCAAAGTATAGTCTCCAGACATTATATAGAATGCCTAAGCAGTTTAGGCAAAGTATAGTCTCCAGACATTATATAGAATGCCTAAGCAGTTTAGGCAAAGTATAGAATCCAGACATTATATAGAATGCCTAAGCAGTTTAGGCAAAGTATAGAATCCAGGCATTATATAGAATGCCTAAGCAGTTTAGGCAAAGTATAGTCTCCAGACATTATATAGAATGCCTAAGCAGTTTAGGCAAAGTATAGTCTCCAGACATTATATAGAATGCCTAAGCAGTTTAGGCAAAGTATAGAATCCAGACATTATATAGAATGCCTAAGCAGTTTAGGCAAAGTATAGTCTCCAGACATTATATAGAATGCCTAAGCAGTTTAGGCAAAGTATAGTCTCCAGACATTATATAGAATGCCTAAGCAGTTTAGGCAAAGTATAGAATCCAGACATTATATAGAATGCCTAAGCAGTTTAGGCAAAGTATAGAATCCAGACATTATATAGAATGCCTAAGCAGTTTAGGCAAAGTATAGTCTCCAGGCATTATATAGAATGCCTAAGCAGTTTAGGCAAAGTATAGTCTCCAGACATTAAATAGAATGCCTAAGCAGTTTAGGCAAAGTATAGTCTCCAGACATTATATAGAATGCCTAAGCAGTTTAGGCAAAGTATAGTCTCCAGACATTATATAGAATGCCTAAGCAGTTTAGGCAAAGTATAGTCTCCAGACATTATATAGAATGCCTAAGCAGTTTAGGCAAAGTATAGAATCCAGACATTATATAGAATGCCTAAGCAGTTTAGGCAAAGTATAGTCTCCAGGCATTATATAGAATGCCTAAGCAGTTTAGGCAAAGTATAGTCTCCAGACATTATATAGAATGCCTAAGCAGTTTAGGCAAAGTATAGAATCCAGACATTATATAGAATGCCTAAGCAGTTTAGGCAAAGTATAGTCTCCAGACATTATATAGAATGCCTAAGCAGTTTAGGCAAAGTATAGAATCCAGACATTATATAGAATGCCTAAGCAGTTTAGGCAAAGTATAGTCTCCAGGCATTATATAGAATGCCTAAGCAGTTTAGGCAAAGTATAGAATCCAGACATTATATAGAATGCCTAAGCAGTTTAGGCAAAGTATAGTCTCCAGGCATTATATAGAATGCCTAAGCAGTTTAGGCAAAGTATAGAATCCAGACATTATATAGAATGCCTAAGCAGTTTAGGCAAAGTATAGTCTCCAGACATTATATAGAATGCCTAAGCAGTTTAGGCAAAGTATAGTCTCCAGACATTATATAGAATGCCTAAGCAGTTTAGGCAAAGTATAGTCTCCAGACATTATATAGAATGCCTAAGCAGTTTAGGCAAAGTATAGTCTCCAGACATTATATAGAATGCCTAAGCAGTTTAGGCAAAGTATAGAATCCAGACATTATATAGAATGCCTAAGCAGTTTAGGCAAAGTATAGTCTCCAGACATTATATAGAATGCCTAAGCAGTTTAGGCAAAGTATAGTCTCCAGACATTATATAGAATGCCTAAGCAGTTTAGGCAAAGTATAGTCTCCAGGCATTATATAGAATGCCTAAGCAGTTTAGGCAAAGTATAGTCTCCAGACATTATATAGAATGCCTAAGCAGTTTAGGCAAAGTATAGAATCCAGACATTATATAGAATGCCTAAGCAGTTTAGGCAAAGTATAGTCTCCAGACATTATATAGAATGCCTAAGCAGTTTAGGCAAAGTATAGTCTCCAGACATTATATAGAATGCCTAAGCAGTTTAGGCAAAGTATAGAATCCAGACATTATATAGAATGCCTAAGCAGTTTAGGTAAAGTATAGAAAGTATTAGTTTTTACAACATATTACACACATTGTCTAGGCATTGTATAAAATTCCTAGGTATGCTATAGAATGCCTGTTCCTTATTTGGTATTGTATAAAATTAAAAAGGTTTTGAGTTTACTCTATACAATTTAACCTTGATAATTTAAATAACTTTAAAAATTGGTTAAAAACAAGCTGTTTTCGTACGGTAAACAATTTATTTTAAACAATATATTAAGTGAGATTGTTATTTACATATTTAGAGCTACTTGTTGGAGCAGGGCTGAGTATTGTCACACTTAGAATTACATTTTCTTTGCTCTTTTACACATTTACACTCTGTACTCTTGACACTTATTCACTCCTAGAAGCTATATATTCTGTATTTCATACTTTGCCTAAAGCCCAGTAGGCATTCCATATAATGCCTAGGGAAAGAATGAAATACGCTGCTTTATTTCATTAATTGCCGGCTGGATTTAGGCGTTCTATAGAATGCCTAGGCATTCTATACATTGCCTGATTATATACTTTGCCGGTAACATATGTTTATATTTACAGGATTGGTTGGGCCGACGGTGTCATTCACATTATATTTTCCGAGGATGAAAACATATTTATTCATAATATATAAAGAAATGTTGCTAAACTATAGCCTGTATTTTATCTCCCATGGCCCAGAAGGAGGTGAAAAGACAGGAAGGAGCCGGTAAGAAAAGGGCTGGAAAGATGGTAATGCTTAGTATAAAAGGTTCGCTGTGTAGGGGGGGGGGAGGTTTTCCTGGGCTTGGGAAAAGGTTGTGGATGGGGGGGGGGGGCGACCAGCTGACCCACTCCCCTAAATTCTATTCGACCCTTCCTACAAAACCTTTACTCCAAGATTAAATTCAATTCAGCTACTCCTCAGTAGAGATATTTTCAGTTTTAATATCCTCAGTTGGGTTGGTCGCCAGGGAAGTTAGACCATTACCCCCATCAAGGGGAGGCCTGCATGAGAAACATGTATTTGTAAATATTGTAAATAGTAATTTAAAAAGAAATGAATTTAAATTTTTATTACTTTTTATTTTGGTTATTTTTTTTGGAAATAGTTTTTTTTGTTTGTATTGTTCCTCTTATGCAATAAAGGTTTTATTTATTTATTTATTTATTTATTTATTTATTCATTTATTTATTTATTTAATATCCTCATAAACGTAATTTGTTACATTTATTATAGTATTTTTGTTTTTATGGTTTTATAATTAACCAATATTTTTCCTTTCATTATTACTTTTTGCTAAATGATTTTTTTCGTGTTAATATATTATATTTTGGAACGACTAGATTTTTTTATGCTAGCTATTCCAGACTTATATTTCACTGTACGAAAATGATACGTGAGAGTGGAACGAAAATGTGACCCCAAAGTAGCGCGCTAATTTCCGGTCATCATCACAGCCCCTCTTGGTCGACATCACAGCCCCTTTCGATCAGCATCACAGCCCCTTTCGGTCAACATCAGAGCCTCTTTCGGTCAACATCACAGCCCCTTTCGGTCAACATCAGAGCCTCTTTTGGTCATTATCACTGTACCTTTCGGTCAACATCACAGCCCCTTTCTGTTATCATCACAGCCCCTTTCGGTCAATATCACAGCCCCTTCCGGTCGACATCACAGCCCCTTCCGGTCGATATGACTGCCTCTTTCGGCCAACATCACAGCCCCTTCGGGTCAACTTCTGTCTGTTCGTCCATCCATAAGCCCGCCCGTCACCACTTAAAGCTCAATTCCCCTGCTACTTTGGGTCTTTTTGTTGTTATTTTCACGTATCTAGTTCACAACTAGATAGCAAGTGGTGTATAACTTGATCACGTCTCATCTAGCAGGTGCACAAATGAGTTGCGTTCAGTTAAAATAGAACAAGAAAATATATTGTAACATGGTGCAAATATTTTGCCGTGTTATCCCTTTACAAAATCTATACTAAAAAAAGTCCGACTCGCAGGAACTGCATCATCTTAGCGCTGTTCCGTTCTTATCCGAAGTGCGATTAGTAAAGGAATAGTAGCAGCTATCGGTAGGTTTTGATCTTTCGTTAAAAATATAAAATAAAATCTCAAAAAGAAGGAAGCTTAAAGCGCCTATATGGAAACTGGCAGTTTTCTAAGCGGATGGGACTCTCCCGTCATCGCGACGCTCACTCTAGGAAAACTCTATTACCAATATGATTCTTATTTTCTCAGCTTTAATGAAATACTCATTCCACCGTTAAATAAACTTAAAAACAAAAGTGAGGTAAACAGTGACAAAAACCCGTTTAAAATAACATAACTAACACTTTCGTAGTTTTAAGCACTTACTTCTCCGACTGACATTGCCCCATCGAAATTTGCGTCAGAATCTTTTTTTTAGAGAATTTAGTAAGCTTTTGAATGGTTACATCGTACTTCCCACGATTTCTTAACTGTTTTGAAGATATTAAGGGGGGAAAATGGTGCTAATACCTACCGATAGCTGCTATATTCCTTCACTAATCGCACTTGAACCGCGCTAAGATGAAGCAGTTCCTGCGGGTCGGACTTTTTTTTGTCAGACAAATTAATGTGTTATGTTTATATTATAATATAAATATTATGTTTATAAGAAGAGCAAATCACTTTCATTGCGGTGTAAAATATTGTTGCTAGCTAAATCTAAGTATTATAAAGCTCATAAGGAAAAAATGGTGCTAATGACTCAGATTTCGATACACCATAAAAGAAAAAAAAAATTAAGGACAATATACAAAGATTCCGAAGTATTTCATGTCTGTTAATAAAATATTTTATTCTAATCCCAATAACGCAACACTTATACACAAATAAACTTTTTTTAGGTATCTATTTAATACGTATAAAATAAGATTATAATGAGCAATCCGCTGTGGCATACACCAAGTACTACCACCGTGTGGAGTGCAACTAGTATAGACCGGTACGTCAGTACCACTGTTGTTTGTAAAGAGCGGCTGTTCTGATACTGGCAAAAATTAGAAATCCTACATTCCTACAGTTGTTTGGAGGCTTATCTTTATGACCCTAGAAAGGAACTTACAGATGACGAGGGTCCACTGGGCGATACCTGTACTGGGAATGCACTCCACCCTAAGCCTCCTAGCTCCTCACCTTTGAATTCATATGATTTCGTTCAATGAATTTTTAAAAAAAATTAATAAATAGATAAAAACTTCTGAAAATAGGGAATACCAAAAACAATTCTAAAGAACGAAATCAACACCAGTACAGTAATCTAGATATTCATAGGGCATCTTCGAATTCCAAGATACCGTTGAAACAAAATATTGTTTCTATATATACGTATCCTGTTTTATTGACTAATACATTTGACTACTATAAGCAATCATAAAAATAACGAGCAGTAAAAAAACTGTAGGAAACACACAAAAAGATTCGTTCAAATGAACGAAATTACCTATGTTTTAAGCACTTATTTCTCCAAATATGACCATCCCATCGCAAATGTCTTCAAAACATTTTTTGTAGAAAATTTAGTAACCTTTCGAATGGTAATCTTTTGCTTGCCAGGATTCCAAACCGTTTTCGTGATATTAATGAAAATATACGAAGTTCCCAAAACTTTTCATGTCTAAAAATGAAATATTTTATTTTAATCCTTCCTTTACTCCAAACGTAACCAAATTTTCACCATATTAGTTTTGATAAAATTCAAACATGCAGAAAATGTTTCAACTGAATCCCATGATTCTAAGTACCAAAATCAAAGACAAAAAGATCAGTTTGAATAAGCGAAATCAATTACTTTAATGTTTTAAGCACTTATTTCTCAGATTGACATCGCCTAATCAAATTTTCATTAGAACCTTTTTTGTAGAGCATTTAGTAAGCATTCTAATGGTAATCTTTTGTTTACCAAGATTCTCAACCTTTTTCGAGATATTAAGGAAAGTATACAAAGTTACCAAAACTTTTCATGTCTGTTCATAAAATATTTTATTCTAACCCTTCCTTAACTCCAAACGTAACATAACTTTCAACATATTAGTTTTAATGAAAGTAGAACATGCAGATAATGTTTCAACTGAGTCCCGTGATTCTAAGTACCCAAACCAAAAACGGTATTCAAAAACTATGTTTCCAATTTTCTCGAAAACGGTTAAAGCTATCGCCTTGAAAATGGTTTGATTCGTTTTCCTAGCCCAAGAAGCCTATAAAAAGAGTACTTACAAGCTTATGAACTCAAAAACGTAAGCGTTACGATTTTTTCTGCGCGAATTTCGCCCCAAACGCCATCTTCCAGTGGGCGGATTTTGCTGGTTAACGAACTTGACCTTTCAAATTGGACGACTGATTTTTGTACCAAATTTCATCAAAATCGGACCATCAGGGAAGCCAGAAATGAGCGAACAGACAAATATATATATATATGTATATATATATATATACAAATTTGAACCACTGTTATTTTCGGTCTCTAGGGGTTCTGAAACGCGAAATCTGGAAGTTTCTTGTCGGCACTTCCGGATTGTTTCATTGTATCAACCTTATAAGCGGGGTTCCTCCCTATGGGGGAGGGAGGAACCGCACTAAAATGAGTGATAGCGGAACTAACTAAAAGGATGCTAAAATATATTTTAGGGAGGCTTCGTGCTGAGGTGGTGTCTGACAATCAGTTCCTTACACATTTAGCCTGTAAGGGTATTCAATTTCATGTGAACCCAGCAGAGTCCCCTTCTATGATATTGCTTTAATACTTTTCATGATAATAACAATAAAACTTAATTTGTTTCAAAAATATATACAATGTCATGGTTTTCTGTCCATTTATTTGTACAAATTTAGCTCATTGCTGAGGTTTTTGAGTTCACATAAATTGTTTCTTGTACAGAGCCTTGATAATTTCTACTGGGCAAGTAATGTGTTTCCCCAGACTTCCTCTCTTTCTGTTTCTCTCTGCTTTCTGCCATGTTGCTCCGCCACATGTAATAATTTTCATTACAAGTGATTTTTCTCATATTGAAATTATTAAATAATGTTTAAAACAAATAATAAAAAAAGATAACGACATATGGAATATAAAAAACAAACCTCTGAGCTGAAGTAAGCTTAATCCAGCTTAGATATTTCTAGATTCTAGCGGTACGAAGGTAATAAAGGAGCTGGGAATTCTTGTCCGCGGCGATGGGAGACTTTGCCGAAGAAGATAAAACTTTTATATAGATAATATAAGTTATGGCCTGGAATCAAGTTTCTTCTTTCTTCTCTCTCTTCCTATTTCTATCTCTCTTCTGCTGTAAGTTGTGAAACTTGACGAAGAGGAAGTATCATCATAGAGATAACTATGGATAATTCTGTTCTAACACCAAGAGTTGGGCATCATTCAATATATTTTTTTTTTTTTTTATACATTAGACATTCAAATGAAGTTTTATTGAATAAGAATTTATTCATTGAATAATTTATTCATCCGCTGATTTAATTTTTATTCGATAAATAACAGGGCAATTTTTTGCAAGTAAGTCTACTGTCTCGTTCCCTAATAGTCCTGAATGTCCTTTAATCCATGTTATTGTAACTGTCACATTTTTCTGTTTGCACATAATAAGTAATGTTCTAATGCGTTCGTTATGATTTTGGCTGTTGTATATGCGAGCTATGTTCGTCTTGCTGTCAGTGTATATTATGCATTTGTCTCATAAATATACTCTGACTAAATCCTAATAACTATTTATTTTATGGGAATGTTGACTATTTTTCAGGTACATATGATTACTAGTACATATTAAAAACGAAATTATAAAAACAAACATTTTTTAGGCTAATAAAAATATTTTGTTTTAGAAGTGCACCTGAAGAGCTACGAAAATGCACAAAAACAGTCAGACAAAAAATTTAAAATAAAGTAATGGGGTGTACAAGGCCAAGTCATGTGTTACTTGAAGAGCTATCTTTCCCGAAGATCATTCAGAGTGAGAATAGGTACTGCTCTTTCCGATGAGTTTTTACAGGAAAATGGAGTGCCCCAAGGAGGTGTACTGAGTACGACTCTCTTCAATATCGCTATAAATTCTGTCACTAGATGTATAACTCAAGGAGTGTCGTATTGCCTGTATGCTGATGACCTCCTTATTTACACCACATACAAACATATTAATACAGGTGAACAACAGATACAAAACACATTAAAAGAGTTAGATAACTGGTGCTCTGTAACAGGCTTCAAATTTTCTAGAGAAAAGACAAGGTACATAATTTTCTCTAGGAAAAGAGCCACTCAAACAGCCCACCTAACAATACACCAAACAATTGTTGACAAAACTGACTTACTGACTTTCTTAGGTATGACATTTGACAAAAAATTAACGTGGTTACCCCACCTGAAAGGGCTTCTCAACAAATGCAAAAAATCATTGAATTTGTTAAGAATCCTTAGTAATACAAAATGGGGTGCTGACAAAGTACCATGCTTACATTCTATCGATCTTACACCAGGTCTCTTCTGGATTATGGATGTATAGCATATTCATCTGCCAGTCCAACCACTTTAAGACTTCTCGACACAATACACAACACAGGACTAAGGCTGGTCACAGGAGCTTTCAGGACCAGTCCTGCAGAAAGCCTTTGCGCCTTGACCGGAGAACCCCCGCTGCAGTATAGGCGTGCTATTTTAAACTCTAATTTTTACATAAAGTCAAAAGGTCTTGGGACTCCCTGTGTGAAACGTTTTCTTGAA
Source organism: Gonocerus acuteangulatus (assembly GCA_946811695.1). Classification (NCBI taxonomy): domain Eukaryota; kingdom Metazoa; phylum Arthropoda; class Insecta; order Hemiptera; family Coreidae; genus Gonocerus; species Gonocerus acuteangulatus. The sequence continues at coordinate 13,698,333 of OX328129.1, read as the reverse complement.
AATACTCATTTTAATAAATATTTAGGATCAAATTCTAAAAGAAAACCTTTTGTCGTAAGAACACTAGAAGATAGAAGGAATTCAAGTGTAAAAGAATCTTCAATACTTCAACACAATTTCACTAACACACCACCTTGGAGATTGAGGAACTTAAGGATTGACTTGACACTAACTAAATACAAAAAGACTGAACCAACATCCAAATTATTTTATAAAAATACAATTAATTCAATAATGAGACAATACCCGAGAACAATATATACTTTTACCGATGGATCCAAGACGAACTCTGGCACAGGAGCAGCTGCAATTGTGAAGGAAACTGTTTACCTAATCAAATTACCAGAAACAACGACCATATTTACAACGGAACTTTACGGAATACTTCTAGCACTAACTAACGTTCATGACTGACGCTATCACTGTTTGTACAGACTCCTTAAGTTCCTTAATGTCCATACAGAACATTTACAGCACACATCCAGTTATCAAGAACATATTTACACACATTAACATTTTACAAAGTAAAAACAAACACATTACGTTGCTATGGGTACCAGGACACGAAGACATCGACATGAGTACAGCTGTAGACCGACAGGCAAAACTAGCAACGAACCGACCTATACCAGACATAAATACAATTACTTCATCCGATTTAAGCAAAACAATACGAACTAACACACTGTATGAATGGGAGAGAGATTGGTCAAAGAGTACATGCAAATTAAAAGAAATTAAGAACACGACAAGAACTTGGAAAACAGAACAATTTTCTCGTCAGGACGACGTAATTTTATCCAGGCTTCGGATAGGCCACACTCGACTTACCCACTCATACTTACTGGACAGAAAGGAAAGACCAACGTGCAGACAGTGTAACAGAACTCTAACTGTTAAACATATACTGACAGACTGTAGACAACGCAGCGACTTGACAATTCCATACAACTTACACGACTTACTTACTGAAGGCAGCCCGTACATCCATATACTCCTTACACACTTAAAAGCAGCACACTTATATTCAAAGGTATAACTATATGTAATATTTTATTTTGGTTTTATTTAATAGCAACATCTTGTTCTTTCTCTTTTATTTCTTTATGTTTTATTTTGTTTTATTGGACAAACTGACTAATATTTAACGAACCTTTCTTCTGTCGTCCCAATGAGCTCATCGCCACTGTTACGGAGCTCACATGGAATAAATAAATAAATAAATAAAGTAGTTATATAAAGAAAAACTGTGAAAATATGAATGTTATCATATATTAGGAACTGCCAATAATGATTGGCTCCTTTCAAATTCTATTCACTGAGCTGTACATATATAAGACAAGCACAATTAATTATTGTACTAAGTAAATTGTAAAGATTTTAAATAAACATTTATTAAAAAAAATAGAGAAACGGTCTCAAGTACTCTATTGACCCCAAGTCACTGAAAGTAACGAGAAAGATACATATTGATTCGGGTATCTTTCGTTCGATGACCTAAATATATATATATATATATATATATATATATATATATATATATATATATATATACATATGAGAGGGCTTTTTTATATCACAAATGTATTTGTCCTAAATCTATAAACCACATTGGCCAACCTGCTTGATTTAGGTGGCATATTTCAGTATTTCAGTCAATCAGAGAGTGTGGAATCGGGTAGCCCTGAAACAGCGGAGGACATTAATCATACAGAAGCAGTGTAGCCAACCGACCGCAGTCTCATAAATCCATTTTATTTCAATTCAATATGTTCCTTTTCATCCCAGGTAGTATTATTAAAATAAAAGATGGATTTCAGTTTTTATTCCTCAAAAAAAGAATTTGTTAAAAGCTTGCATTCATGATTCATGTGGCTTTGAATGGCTGAACACATACACACTCACATCTTCAAGAGTGAGAGAACTTGCGCTAAAACATTTAACATAGGCTACCAGGATCTGGAAAAAAAAAAGTATATACCCTTACTTTTAATTTCGTTATTTTTTTTTTTTTTTTAACAATTATCAATTTTTCATAAAGATTAGATAGTTTGCCGTTGAGGTGATAAGCAATCAGGGATTAGTTGGGTTCGGCAAAGAAAACCTCAATACGATTTTTGTAAAACATCTGCATTAGGGACGTTTCGGCTACTCTTTGGTAGCCTTCGTCAGCTAAAATGACAAATACAACGAAAAAAACAAAATTAATAAACATAAAAAATGTTTAAAAGATATTTCTTTTTATTTCATTTATTTATTTATTTATTTTAATGTTTCTATTGATTTTATAGAACTAGATATAACTATTGTTCACTTACCTCTTTAGTAACAACATAATTGTTCTCATATTTTGATAACAAATTGTTCTTGAAAAAAGTTGATTTGTATGTATAGATCTATCATTTGTCTTACTGGTAAACCTATCTTTATTATTTCTGTTTTTTCTTTGTGTTTGTCGTTTTAGCTGACGAAGGCTACCAAAGATGAAAATGTTTAGGTGTGAATATCTCCTAAGCAAAGCGTTTGCGAACATACCTTCAGAGGGGATTTATTTCTTGTTTTGAGGTCCTTAGTTCATATTTTCAGAGTTTGGCTAGTTAACCCTGAAACACCCTGGGTATACTTTTAAAACAGGACTGGATTGTATAATTTTAAAACAGAAAACACCACGGAAACACCACAATAAAAACTAAACGGCTTATAAAATAAGGCTATTTTCTGTAACAGTTATACCAGAAGGGAATATTTAAGAAAGCCGACCAAGAGTCCGGTGTATTCCTTGCACGTCCTAGCACAGGCCATAGGAACTTGGCATTCAGGGCGGAGTCTCGGCCAGAAATACTTTGGATTATAGAGCCCCTTGGAAGCTGGAGTTCTGGAGGTGCTTTTTACCGACCTTTTGATCTAAGGCTGCTTCTTATAACTCTCTTATAATATGGTTCTTTCTTATAAAGTAGTATTAATTAAGAAGTCCCTAAGCTTCTGGTTTGGAATACTTCTATTCAAGGAGGCTTTCATTGGAGGGATTTATTCTTAGCTCGAATGGGTAGAAAAACTAAATGAAAAAAAATCCTTGAGTCAATTCAATGAAAGTAATGATTTCAAACTAATAAAAAGCCTATCTATGGCTATATTTTGTGAGGATCCCAGAGATCAAGGGGTCTACTTAACCAAATCAATGTTTTGAGGAAAATGGAGTCAATGTTGAACATGTGTGGTAACGGCCAGCATTAGATTTTTACAGTTCCGATCATACTAGACGAATCCTCAGGTCCTTAGCTGTTTATTATCGATAATACATTATAGATACATCCTCCGGTTTATGATTAATATGCAAAAGAATTGGAGTTTCCGCACATAGACCCCTTAATTTCCTTCTGGACTTACAGAAGTAGATATTACAAAAGTGACAATACTCAAGAGAACACAAGCTAGGTGGCAGCAACTGTCAAGAAAGTCCGACTCGCAGGAACTGCATCATCTTAGCGCGGTTCCGTTCTTATCTCTAGACTCATTTAAAATGATTAAAATAGAAGCTGTTATTACTTTGGGTCCACATTTCTAGAAAGCATGAAGATTAGATAGTTAGCCGTCGAGGTGATAAGTAAAGATGGAATGGTTGGGATTCGGCTAAAGAAACCTCAATACGATTTTTGTTAAAAAATCTATATTTAGGACGTTTTGGCTACTCATTGGTAGCCTTAGTCAGCAATGAAAGTGCCGGGAGGCAGAGGAGGACCAAAGTTGACAGTTCCATCATTACTTTCAAGAAAGGTCGTATTTACGATCTTACCTGAATGGGTCCCCGCCCTAGGAAGGACCCCGCTAGGCATTTGAAAAGCTATATCTTGGAAATCCAAATCTCTAAGATTAAATTGTTTTTCTTATTTTTCTTAACCTCATTTATTATCAAATACATTATCCAACTATAAGCAGTTAAAAAATAACAATTTTATTCTAACCCTTCCTTAACTCCAAACGTAACACAAATTTCAACATATTAGTTTTAATGAAAGTAGAACATGCAGAAAATGTTTCAACTGAATCCCATGATTCTAAGTACCCAAACCAAAAACGGTATTCAAAAACTATTTTTCCAATTTTCTCGGAAACGGTTAAAGCTATCGCCTTGAAAATGGTTTCATTCGTTTTCCTAGCCCAAGAAGCCTATAAAACGAGTGCTTACAAGCTTATGAACTCAAAAACGTAAGCGTTACGATTTTTTTTTTTTTTGCGGTAATTTCGCCCCAAACGCCATCTTCCAGTGGACGGATTTTGCTGGTTAACGACGGATTTTTGTACCAAATTTCATCAAAATTGGACCTTTCGTCTTCTACCTAGAGAGCGAACAAACATATATATATATATATATATATATATATATATATATATATATATATACATATATATATATACAATTTTGAACCACCATCATTTTCGGTCTCTAGGGGTTCTGAAACGCAAAATTTTCTAGTTGGCACTTCTGGATTGCGTCATGTGATCAACCTTATAAGCGGGGTTCCTCCCTATGGGGGAGGGAGGAACCGCGCTAAAAATCACTTGGATCTCTTTACCACCCACAAGATTTCGGTGATCACTACCCATTCCTGTATCTAACTCATTTTTTTCTGAAATGTCACTTCGACTCCTTGACTTCTGTTAAAATTATAACAGTTGTTATTATTTATTTTCAGGTTACATTTATTTATTTTTTCGAATATATGATATCTATGGTTCAAGAAACGCGTTTTATAAGTGATTGGACATGAAGAAGCTAATCAATATCAAATTTTGTAATTTAGGTACCAGCAAAAAAATGGACATTTTTCAAACTGTTGCCTAACCCAAACGAAAATGTTTGAAATGTTTTTTTTTTTTTAAAAATAAACTAACGCAATCAAACTTTCCAAAACATGTTACAAATGGAAACTGGGCCAAATAAGACGGCTTGAGAATTTCTTCTTTTTTTTTTTTAAATTAATAACAAATGGAATATCTCCAAGAATTTTCACCCAAATTGACCGCGTTGAAATGTGCTCAAAAATACGCTTAATTGGGCTTAATGATTGCGTATCTAGGGAACTAATGTACATAATTAAATACCTAAAGGGTCATTTCGATTCGAATCGATTATCATTTCAGAATCACCCATCACTACTACGAGTCGGTTTGAATACTTGATAATATGAAAAATATTCTTTAACGAAAATAATATATAATGAAACTACTGTTTCATCACATTAAAATATATGGGTATTATTAAATATATATGTTTATCAAGTCTGAAAAAAATAGAATAAAATAATAATAATAGAGAAAAACGGTTATAAAAATTAAGGGCACAGTTTTAAACCTCATTTTAGTCCGGTTACTCCCTACCTCCATAGGGAGAACCCGCTTATGAGGTTGACCTCATGACGCAATCAAGAAGTGCCGACAAGAAACTTTCTCGTTTCAGACCCCATAGATCACGAAAATATAGGTGGTTCAAATTTGTGTATATATAAATATATATATATATATATATATATATATATATATATATATATATATATATTTATATATATGCTTGCCTGTTCGCTCTCTAGCAAGCTCAAAAATGGTCTGATTTTGATGAAATTTGGAACAAAAATCTGTCGTCTAATTTGAAAGGTCAAGTTCGTTAACCAGCTGAATCCGCCCACTAGAAGATAGTGTTTGGGGCGCAATTCGCATAAAAAAATCGTAACGCTTACGTTTTTAAGTTTATATGCTTGCAGGTACTTATTTTATAGGTTTCCTAATATAGGAAAACGAATGAAACCATTTTTAAAGCGATATCTGTAACCGTTTCTGAGAAAAGTGGAATCAATGTTTTTGTAAGTCATTATTTTTGGTGGGTACTTAGAATCGCAGGATTCAATTGAAATATTTTCTACATCTTGGAAATTAATCCCAACTAAGATGTTTAAATTTTGGTTATATTTAGAGTTAAAGAAGTATGCGAAAAAAAATTATTTTATTAATAGACATGAAAAGTTTTCGGATCTTGATACATTTTTTGTAAATATCTGGATAATGGTTGGGAAATCGTGGTAACATAAATTTTTTGTAAATATCTCGATAATGGTTGGGAAATCGTGGTAAGTGGAAGGTGACCATTCGAATGCTTACTAAATTCTCTAGAAAAAAGGTTCTGAAGCAATATTCCATGGGGAAATGTCAATCAGAGATATAAGCGCTTAAAACTTAAAACGTGTTTGTTTTGTTGTTTTGAAAGGTTTTTTCTCTTTGTTTATCTCACTTTTTAATTGGTTGTTTTTTGTTTTAAATTTCATTTATTAGTAAAATTAGTAATGTAGTAAAATAAGGTAAGAAACGGTGAAAGGTATTGGTAATAAGTTTGGAGTGGCTGTGGTAATCAAGATGGCTGCGGCTAATCATGTTGACGTATACATAGGTTTGTTTTGAATTCTCCTATCTATATAACCTCATAGCCAACAACTGAAGTTATCGTTATTTCTTATTTTATAGATAGATTTAACCCACGACAGAATGGAATTTTATTCGCCATGAAGCACATATTTACAGTTGATTATAACAGTAAAACGAATTTGCTAGTAAAACAAGATACTTAAAATGACAACGAATTTTTGGTTGTTTTGAATGGAGCCTTCTCAGCAGTAGTCGGAGAGTAAGTATGTTTTCAGTACATAATTGTATTGACTTATACAGATTAAGAATTATCCGCTTCTGTGTAAGTTGGCTACTGTCAGTTTCCTGTGATTTGTGATGCTATTCTATCTATTCCATTTCTTCGAGATGTACGTAACCGCGCTAAGATGACGCAGTTCCTGCGAGTCGGACTTTTATTTACTATATTGCCTTCTACTTGGAAAAACGTAAGGTATTTAGTCGTTGTATAATTTTTTTGGTGCATTAAATATCTGTTACTGGACATTGGAAACTATTCTGTAAATTTCTTCTTCAGTTAAATAATAGAAATGAGATAGAGGAACAAGAGGTGAGAGAAAGTGAAGCGTCGACTTTAAAAACAGGATATATCAAAATCGTACAACTTTTTAGAGGACACAAAATACGTCTAAGGTAGTATAGTTTCTTTAGGAAATTAATACGATTTTACGAGGTCACACTAACATTCATTTCCTTATTTTTGATGAAATTTCCCAAAGAAACGTTTTTGCTGTTAAAAAAATATTTGCATGAAAAAGTGGACTTAACCCATTTTGAATATTTCAAGTAAAAAAAAAAAAAAAAAAAAAAAAAAAAAAAAAAAAAAAAAAAAAAAAAAAAAAAAAAAAAAAAAAAAAAACGGTATTCTAGATAACTCGATTCTTTAAAAGATCGGCCCTAGAAGATCGATTCATTATAAGATCGGCCCTTAGTGACAGATTCCTTCAAAAAGTATTTCATGTTTGTAAAGTGTTTCGTTTTTATTTTGCAAAATTTTGAACAATGTAAATTTGTTCGCTGATACCTCAATTGCAAACGTATTTTTTTTTATTTATTTTTTTTTTTACGGCGCGTCTACATCTAGGTCATTAGCGCCGACATCCAGGGTGCAGCGAGGAATTTTACCAGCGAGCCGTGGGATGATAAAATTCCTGCCGGAGGTTGGGAATCGAACCCACCATCTCCCGCTTATGAATCCAAGGCGCTAGCCATTAGACCACGGGAGACCCCCTGCAAACGTATTGTGCAAAAACTATGTAACCGATTTAAACAATATGTATTGAGTTTTTTTTTATTGAATAATCGCAATCAAAATAATGTCTATTTTTATTCTATTAGCTTCTAAATAATATGAATGAATGAATGAATATGTTTATTGCTTTTAAGTAAAAAAAACTTACAGCAAGGAGTTGGCACTTAAAATTAAATTTCACTTTCCATAGTAATACAACAAATAAAAATAATACATGACATTAAAATAACAATAATCGTTTTATGTAAAAACAAATAATACATGATGCTTGTAAAATAATAATAAATAATAAAAAAAGTATGCATCAAAATTAGGTGTCTTTAAAGAGAGCACTTTGAAGGTTGGCACTAATTTCAGCCTAGAAGAGTCTTCCTAGCTTGCAGGCATCGAAGGGTCTGGTGACTAAAGGCATTTAGCTGGTCTTGGGTGTTGGGGGATAAGACTTTGAAGGTTGGCACTAATTTCAGCCTAAAAGAGTCTTCCTAGCTTGCAGACATCAACATGGATGTTGGGGGATGAGACATCAACAAGTTGGGTAGATGGTAATTCTTGATCTTTGGTGACGGTAATTGTCAGTGGTTTGAGAATCCTGCATTATATAGGTGTTCTATTGTATTTTCTTCTGTGTTGCATAATGGGCATGTCTAAATAATATAACATTATAGAAAATTTCATTACAACTCTATTGTTGCATTGGGAAGGTCCAGCGTGAATATTTTTGGAGTTAAAAGGGAGGGAGCTACAGAAAAACGTGATTTGTTTCTATTTGTTTTTATATTTGAGTATATACATAATAAATGCGTGAATTTTTCGATGTAATTGTGTCTCAATTGTTGTTATTTTTATAGTTCCTGCAAAATTAGCATACCCCGTCTCAACAGCCAGTGAGAACAGAGCTTCCAGGACTACAATATTTTGTCATCTTTCACAGCCATGCAAATCCGATCCTGTGCGATTGGTGTCCAGAACTGTGAGCCCCTAGGCTGTTACCATAGGTAATGATAGAGCTTGATAGGGTGTCAACACGGCTCATGCTCATAATGTGATTCTGTGGTTTCCTACTGTCAGAGCAAGCCTCTATGATCTCGTGTCTAACTGTACGCTAGACTAGCTCCAGTCAAAACACCGCTGTGTTTTCACCATTCCAAAGCATTCTACCGGAAAACGCATCCGGTTAGGGTTCGTATTGCAGAAACTGCGCCATCTTAGCGCGTTTTCGTTCCCTAAATTCATTCGGAACGCTCCGAACAGTAGCTCAATAATAAAACCTATATGGACTTACGGAGTAGAACTCTGGGGGACAGCCAAACATTCCAACATCCACCGAATCTAAACATTACAACCCAAAGTCCTACGTACCATTGTCAATATTCCTTACTATGTTACAAATCGCACCCTCCATAATGACCTAAATATCCCTTTTGTCCAAGATATAATCACTATCCGTTTCTCATCTTTCAATAGTATATTATTCAATCATCCTACTCCTACAGCCCAATCCTTATCCACCACACAGCACAATCATCCTTCCTCTCCACCAAGAAGTCTTAACAGGAAGTGGCCCCGAGATCTACTAAAGCAGAGAAGAAACACAATTATTCGTGGAGTGATCAAAGAAATTATAATTGTATAAATTGAGAGTGATATCAATGGATATTTTCTCTCCTCGTGATATCACAGCCCACGTCTCACCCGCCTCCAATCCTCCCTGCTAGTCGCAGGGTGTGGTTGGATGGCGTAAGGTAACTCCAGGTCATCCTAGAATCCTTCCTAAACAAAGAAGGTATTCGGGTGACAACTGGGGACACCTGAGGCGTGAGCAAGTAACCTGTATCAAATTTGATAACAAAATTGAATTGTATAGAATAATATTTCTGAAATAATATATACATATCTGTAGAGAGACAAGCGCTAATCCACTATAAAAGAAAAATAAATAAACGGAAGAACGGGGATAATTCACAAGCTCAGCCGGAAGATTGATCTGTTCGAAGATAGTTGGTGGCAAAATTCATTAGGGAACTTTGGCCCTTCGGTGATCCCTAGGGAGGGCCTGTCTTCGGTGATCCCTAGGGAGGGACCGGTCTTCGGTGATCCCTAGGGAGGGACCGGTCTTCGGTGATCCCTAGGGAGGGACCGGTCTTCGGTGATCCCTAGGGAGGGACCGGTCTTCGGTGATCCCTAGGGAGGGACCGGTCTTCTGCGATATTCACACTGTTTCTACGTACTCTGATCTTCAGAGTTCCTTACTTAAAGTGACCACAAATAAAATAAAAGGTTTTTTCTTACATGCATAATATGAAAGATACTTTATTTGTAGCAGTAACTGTGTGGGCCATCAAGCAACAGATCAACCCGAAGAGAAGAGGTAGTCATTACGATATTACGTATCGGACATTCGTTTTTGACAATACTCACTTACCTTAACGACTCAAATATTTACAATTTCATTTAGCACACGCACGCACAGTAGAATTTATTAAAACATGTATGACAACGCGAAGTGTAGTAATGGACAGAGTCCTTAAGCCTTGGAGAGTAGCTGATGCGTAAAAAATTGCTAAAATTTCACACAAGAGCCAAGTATTCATGTTAATTTCATATGTTTATATATATTTATATATATATATATATACATATATATATATATATATATATATATATATATATATATATATATCACCTTTTCATCATGAAGATTAGATAGTTAGCCGTCGAGGTGATAAGCAAAGATGGAATAGTTGGGATTCGGCTAAGGAAACCTCAATACGATTTTTGTTAAAAAAATCTATATTTAGGACGTTTTAGCTACTCATTGGTAGCCTTCGTCAGCAATGAAAATGCCGGGAGGCAGAGGAAGACCAAAGTTAACAGTTAAGTAACCATTGTGGAAGTGTCCAAGAAAAATGGGATCTGGGATTTTTAACAAAAATCGTATTGAGGTTTCTTTAGCCGAATCCCAACTATTCCATCTTTGCTTATAACCTTTTCTTTTTAGCAGAATTTCCACAAAACTCTTACTGTTTTTAATTTTTTCATTTACGATAACGTGAGAGTGGTTTCTAGCGCCAGCATTAACAAAGAGCAAGTCGTTACGTTTGCGAGCTCTTAAAATCATTAAATATTTGTAGCATTTGCACTTATAAACTAATGTTTCAAAAATGTCTACAAATCTTCTTCGACCCTCCTTACTACACACCGAAAACTGAATATAATAGAATATATTTTGGGGGAAATCGTGCTACGTGGACGTTAGAGGTTTGAACGTTTACTAAATTTCCTACAAAAGTGATTATGAAACAAATTTCGATGGGCGATCCCATTCTGAAAAATCGGTGCTTAAAGTCAGAAGTGTAGATTTAGTTCTTTTGAACGAGATCAACACTGGTGACTCTTGTTTCTGTTTGCCTCACTTAATGTTCATGATGATGTTTTCTTGATTGCATTTAACAGTAAACTGTTAAACAGGCGCTAATAGCCAAATTGTTGATGCACCGTTAAGAAAAAAAACAAAACAGTAAACTGATAAAAGTTCCAAAATATTTTAGTAAAACAAGGTAATAAAATGAGAAACGTATATGGAATATATATATATATATATATATATATATATACATATAATTACAAATGAGACTAATCAAACAGTAAGTAATGTTTTAAACATCATGAAAATAAATTAAGAACCAATTTTTTTTTAAATGTACTTTAGGTGGTTTACAGTAAGTATAATCATTAACAAAGGCTCAAAGTAAAAACAAAATGCATTACCAACATCAAACGGGAAAACGAGCCACATGAGCGCACAAGTAACAGTATTTTTTTTTATATATTTAAAAAAATATCACACATCATTTTGTGAAATTTGACTTAAATTTGATTATACTTTTATAAGAAACTAGCTGAATGGCCGTGGCGAAGCACGGGTATTGAGCTAGTTCCTTAAGTATAATCAAATTTAAGTCAAATTTCACAAAATTATTTGTGGGGAGAAAGAGAACAATTTACAGTAAGGCTTGAATGGCATAAACATAATTATCTGAAATGTTATAAAAAGACAACAGATGAAAGGCACATATTTGAAAAGACTTGAATCAGTGTAAGATATTTGTGCCGAGATTATTTTAATCCCTAAGGATAAGGTGACAATATCAACTTTGTACAGGTATTCCATGCCAGATTAATAATATGTAGATTTTGGACCACTGTGCGTAGACCGGATTAATTATACCAAAAACATATTGTCGGTGTACTTTTATATATTTCCATTTAGGACAGGACCTGCATTAGAAATTGGAGTATAAAATTAAAAACAAAAGGACTGCCTCTCAAAACTCTTAATCTAGCACAATTTATGTTGAAATGGACCAGAAGACACAAACTAAACTGGACTAACGCTTTTCCAGGCCTCCATCCTCGCATTGTAAGCTATTCCATACAACCAGAGCACCCCGCCCCCTTTGAAGTAGACAGATTAAGGGGGGGTTTGGTCATTGTATGCTCACCCAGATAGGATTAGAACGTAAACAATGCTCTCTCTGCAAACATCAAACGAAATGTTTAGTCTGTTGATGCTCCTATGTAAATTAGATATTTTTAGGGATTGTACGGTGAAGGACATTTTATTCTATATTATAAATATATCAAAGAATATAAACTATTTTTTATCTTCCGAGAAAATTCATTTAAAATAACGCGCTTAAGCATAGAAAATATTTTATTTAAAAGCCATTCGCTTGTTCAGATAAAAGAGCCTCAAACAATACACAAACACAATTAACAAATATGTACGCAATAGATAAATAATGAAATTAAAATAGAAAAATTCATGAAATATGAAATATTTGAAATAATTAATTCGCCCTGTAATAATACATTTAATATTTTTATTTATATAAAATCGTTATAATTTAATCAAAACTCTACGTAATCTACCAGAAAATATCATTAAGAGGCCCCTACACGGTGAGTAATAATGACATTATCAGTAATGTCATTACTATTCAACTCTCGTCATTCCATATCATCATTACAATGTACACCTTACACCGTCATTCCACGGATCATTTTAAATGGCATTACTTTTCTTCAGTATGCATTGTGATCTCCGTAACAGAAGCGTTTTGTTAATAATGGATCCTCGCAAAGTCGCCTGTGTAGCTATAATTGCGACACTTGCCAAAAAAAAAAAAAACATGTAAAACGTTCGTAAAGGACACATATCCTTCCAATCGGGGCGTTTCCAAGTGTTCTGGGACCGACGTTATGTGCAAAAAAGTTTATATTTTATTTTTATTTGGATAACCATTTTTCGCAAGTACCTTTTGAGATAATACAATAGTCATTTATATGGTTAGAAAAAGGAGTCTTTCTTCTTTTGAAAGATTTCAATGACGTAAAAATCGGATTATCTCAAGGGGAGATCTTGAATTTTAAAACTTCACATTACTTTTTCGCTTACAAATTGTTATTCTCTTCCAGACTGGGAAAAATCATTATTTTTTGTTTTCAATATTATTCACCACGTTAGGGTTTCTTGGGGTGCTGATTTTAAATCTGCTATTATTTATGGTGTAAAAAAATGTATAATACTAGTTTACTTGAAAACGTAAGCATATTTTTGAATATATTTGACGAAATATAAATTATAGTTTAACGATTATATTTTCTTCTAATCTACTCTATAAGACAAATGAATTGGTAAAAGAATCACGTCAACATTTTCTAAAGTCGATATAAAAAATAAAGCACTTTCAACCTATTTTATATCGTCGATGCAAATGCAAAGTAACGAATGTGAAAACTTGTTGGTACCTTATAGATGACTTTATATATATTTTATTCTATGATATATTTTAATTAGACTTAATGCGGATTAGTTACTTTGATATATATATCAATATTACTTTTATAACTATAATGTTACCAAGGTAGAGTCATACATTTCAATTCATCTTATTTTTTGCCCTTTCGACTCAATCTAGTTTAACCTTTACATCTCTTTCACCTAGTTACAGCTCGAGATAGACTGAGTAATGACGGATTAATGATGTAGCCCTGCTTATGAGCCGATAATAGCTAAACATCTTACCTTTCTTACTCATGATGATACAGAAATTATTACTCATAGGAATATCTAGATGTATTATGGAAATTCTAAAGTGCCGATCATTTATTTTGAATGAATAAAAGTTAATTATTTTTTATCTTATTTTTTATTCTTTGCTTTTTTATTTATTTATTTTTTTGTTCTTTTAATAATTAACTTTTCAGTTAATTTACATTTGATTTATGTCATAATATTATGACTAGATTTATTTTAATCATAAGCGGAAGGATTTTATTTATGTAATATTTGTTATATTATTTATTTCTCATATACACATATTGTTATTTTGCAACTCATTTGCTCATTATATTTTGTTCATATTAGTAAAATAGTACAAATATATACTATAACAGTTAAGCAGTTATAAAAGTTAAAATTACTAAAAATAGGACTAACTAAATAAATATGTAAGCCAACTCCTTTGCTAAGGAGAACTCCTGTATAGCAAATAAAATAATAAATAAAAATTAATGATGTAGCGCTCCCTACACCATCATTACTAATGACAGTATCCCCTCCACTTTCAGTAATGATGAAGCCGAGATGAGAAAATCCGGATTCACATCATTACTGTTCGTCATTCCAACTTTGTCTACCTTACACTATCATTATTACTGTCATTTTGATAAGGTAACGTCATTATTACTGACCGTGTAGGGGCCGCTTTAGGAAGCTCCGTCTAAAATGTGAAGCAGTTTTGAGAAAATCCGGATTCACATCATTACTGTTCGTCATTCCAACTTTGTCTACCTTACACTATCATTATTACTGTCATTTTGATAAGGTAATGTCATTATTTCTGACCGTGTAGGGGCCGCTTTAGGAAGCTCCGTCTAAAATGTGAAGCAGTTTTGAGAAAATCCGGATTTACATCATTACTGTTCGTCATTCCAACTTTGTCTACCTTACACTATCATTATTACTGTCATTTTGATAAGGTAATGTCATTATTTCTGACCGTGTAGGGGCCGCTTTAGGAAGTTCCGTCTAAAATGTGAAGCAGTTTTGAGAAAATCCGGATTTACATCATTACTGTTCGTCATTCCAACTTTGTCTACCTTACACTATCATTATTACTGTCATTTTGATAAGGTAATGTCATTATTACTGACCGTGTAGGGGGCGCTTTAGGAAGCTCCGTCTAAAATGTGAAGCAGTTTTGAGAAAATCCGGATTTACATCATTACTGTTCGTCATTCCAACTTTGTCTACCTTACACTATCATTATTACTGTCATTTTGATAAGGTAACGTCATTATTTCTGACCGTGTAGGGGCCGCTTTAGGAAGCTCCGTCTAAAATGTGAAGCAGTTTTGAGAAAATCCGGATTTAAAGTTTATTTTATTTTTCCTTTTTAATTTTTTTTTCACACTTTCTTATAAAAAAGATAAAAGAAAGTGGTTTTTAATTTTGAAAGGTATCAAGAGTTTTCTTGAAAATTGATTTTTTTCGTGCATTAAAAGCTCTTGCATATAATTTAAATTTAAGGTATTTAAGGAAGCATTTAAGCCCGTGAAACAAGAATATTTAAACATTTCAATAAAACAGCTACTAACGGAATGCAAAATCCGAGAGTAACTAAAATTACTAGAATTATTTAACTTACAGGAACTAGTAGTGACAGAGGGTAGCCCCTTCATCTATATATATAAAAATCACGTGTCTGTCTGCTTTTCTGTTTGTCTGTTTGTTTGTTCCTTATACAAATCCACACCGTTTGACCGATTTTGACCAAACTTGGAATAATGGTAGGTCTTGATACGAGAAATCTCGTAGGCTAGGTCAATAAAATCTACCGGCTGTCTGTCTGTATGTTTGTCCCTTATACAAATCCACACCGTTCGTCCGATTTTGACTAAACTCGGTAAACAAGTGGATCTTAATCTGGGGAGTGTCGTAGGCTAAGTCAAAAACGTCTACCAGCTGTCTGTCTGTATGTTTGTCCCTGATACAAATCCACACCGTTCGTCCGATTTTGACCAAACTTGGAATAATGGTAGGTCTTGATACGGCGATTGCCGTACTATCGGTCTGTCTGTATGTTTGTTCTTTATACAAACCCACACCGTTTGACAGATTTTGATCAAACTGGGCACACAGGTTGGTCTTGATCAGGGGAGTGTCATAGGCCAGGTCAAAAACGTCTACCAGCTGCTGTCTGTATGTGCTTTTTTTTTTTTTTTTTTTAAAAAATAAAAATCCACACTGTTAGACCAAACAAGTTTAACCAAACTTGGCATACATGTATGTCTTGATACGGGGGGGGGGGGTTTATAGGTTAGGTCAAAGTCGTCTAGGACTCCCAGTTGGGAGGTCACGGGTTCGAAACAGTTACAGATTCGTGTCATTTGATTTTAATAATACTTATTTGGTTTCTAATTTATTTAGGCTTTTCTATATGCAGAAAGTAGGTGTAGCATGGCACGCCGGGTAACAGCTAGTTAATGATATATTATCATTTTTAAAAAAGCACAACCTACACACAAAAATTTCATTCAAGGAAAAGATTTTGTCGGAAGCTTTTAGAAATGTTTTTATCTTTTTATTTATTTTAATTATCCTGCCTTTACCCTACTGGGTCATTGGCAGTGCGGTCTAGAAATGTTTTTGTTATGCTTAATATCAATTAATTTATTACTATTCAATTTTATTTATTTTATTCGTGTACCTACTGGCTGCTCTATTTCAACAATTCTAATTAGAAGAGGAAAATGTTATTATTAATTTATTATTTGTTGCCATAAAATGTTTATTAATATTTGTTTAAAATATTACATTTTTTTTTCTTTGTTTCAGGTATGTGGATATTTTTCCAACGAGATGTGTAAGTATTCAAAAGAAAATTATGAAATACGCTGACGTGCCTATGAGAACAAATATGTCTCTTTGCTAGAATTCTTTCTCTCTATCGAAAAGGTCAAGTTTGTTAATCTTCTTATGCAATTTGCGATATAATGATCACATATGGAGAAATTGGTGCTTAAATGTTGAAAGCCTTGGTTAATTTATTATGAATTGTTTTTTTCTAGCTTCTTCTTTGGCATATAGCAGCAAAGTTTAGTTAAGAAACAGATTTGTAATATGTTTTACTTAAGAATGAGCGTGAGTCGTTTTCACAAAGTATTAAACAATAAAATTTATTGTTTCCATTCAATGTAAATAAGAATGTAAACGCCTTAGGGTACTCGCATGGTGAAGAGGTAGAGGTAGAGGTACCTCTATGTAACACAAACACATTGTTTGTAATGGGGGCTCGCATAGTGAAGAGGTAGAGGTAGAGGTAGAGGGAAGAGGTAGAGGGAAGAGGTAGAGGGAAGAGGTAGAGGTAGAGGTACCTCTATGTAACACAAACACATTGTTTGTAATGGGGGCTCGCATAGTGAAGAGGTAGAGGTAGAGGTAGAGGTAGAGGTACCTCTATGCAACACAAACACATTGTTTGTAATGGGGGCTCGCATAGTGAAGAGGTAGAGGTAGAGGTGCTTCTATGTAACACAAACACATTGTTTGTAATGGGGGCTCGCATGGTGAAGAGGTAGAGGTAGAGGTACCTCTATGTAACACAAACACATTGTTTGTAATGGGAGCTCGCATAGTGAAGAGGTAGAGGTAGAGGTAGAGGGAAGAGGTAGAGGGAAGAGGTAGAGGGAAGAGGTAGAGGGAAGTGGTAGAGGTAGAGGGAAGAGGTAGAGGTAGAGGTAGAGGTACCTCTATGTAACACAAACACAATGTTTGTAATGGGGGCTCGCATAGTGAAGAGGTAGAGGTAGAGGTAGAGGGAAGAGGTAGAGGGAAGAGGTAGAGGTAGAGGTACCTCTATGTAACACAAACACATTGTTTGTAATGGGGACTCGCATAGTGAAGAGGTAGAGGTAGAGGTAGAGGGAAGAGGTAGAGGGAAGACGTAGAGGTAGAGGTACCTCTATGTAACACAAACACATTGTTTGTAATGGGGACTCGCATAGTGAAGAGGTACAGGTAGAGGTGTACCGCGCGGGCCTCCTGGAGGTTTTTCCCGCCCGCTTTTAAAGACAAACTTGTTTGTCTTTTCGAGCGGTCTAAAGCTCGGTCTATGACGTTGCTTCTCCGTGTTTGGTCTATTCAAGTCCTTTACTATCCCATTCCACCCTCTGCTGCACATGTGGTCGTTTTTGTAGTATTTTCACCCTAGAAAAATTGAGATTAGTGTTTTGGGATTGTGAATAACTATTAACGGTAGTGAAACGAAAGAAGATTTAAATATCGCGGTGCATTAATTATCTACCATTTACGCCCTGTCGACATGTTTTCACTATCTTCACTACTGTCACTTAATATTGTAAAACAGTCCGACTCGCAGGAACTGCGTCATCTTAGCGCGGTTACGTACATCTAGAAGAAATGGAATAAATTAGCATCACAAATCACAGGAAACTGACAGTAGCCAACTTACACAGAAGCGGATAATTCTTAATCTGTATAAGTCAATACAATTATGTACTGAAAACGTACTTACTCTTTGACTACTGCTGAGAAGGCACTATTCTAAACAACCAAAAATTCATTGTCATTCTTGTTTTACTAGCAAATTCGTTTTACTGTTATAATCAAATGTAAATATAAGCTTCATGGCGAATAAAATTCCATTCTGTCGTGGGTTAAATCTTTCTACAAAATAAGAAATACCGGTAACTTCAGTTAGAGCTTATGAGGAAGGTTATATAGACAGGAGAATTCAAAACAACCTACGTCATCATGATTAGACACTGCCATCTTGATTACCACAGCCACTCCAAACTTATTATCACCGTTTCCTAGCTTATTTTACTACTATACTAATTTTACTGATAAATGCAATTTAAAACAAGAAACAACCAATTAAAAAGTGAGATAAACAAAGAGAAAACCCCTTTCAAAACAACAAAACAAACACTTTTTAAGTTTTAAGCGCTTATATCTCTGATTCAAGTTGCCCCATCGAATATTGCTTCAGATCCTTGTTTGTAGAAAATCTAGTAAGCATTCGAACGGTTACCTTCCACTTACCCCGATTTCCCAACCGTTATCGAGATATTTACGAAAAATGTATGAAGATCCGAAAACTTTTCATGTCTATTAATAAAATAATTTTTTTCGCATACTTCCTTAATTCCAAATATAACCAAAATTTAAACATCTTAGTTGGGATTAATTTCCAAGTTGTAGAAAATATTTCAATTGAATTCCGCGATTCTAAGTACTCACAAAAATATAATGACTTACAAAAACATTGATTCCACTTTTCTTAGGAACGGTTACAGATATCGCCTTATAAATGGTTTCATTCGTTTTCTTATGTTAAGGAACGTATAAAACAAGTACCTGCAAGCATATAAACTCAAAAACGTAAGCGTTACGATTTTTTTTTGCGCGAATTTCGCCCCAAACACTATCTTCTAGTGGGCGAATTCTGCTTGTTAACGAACTTGACCTTTCAAATTAGACGACAGATTTTTATGCCAAATTTCGTTAAAATCGGACCATTTTTGAGCTTGCTAGAACGCGAACAGACAAGCATATATATATAAATATATATATATATATATATATATATATATATATATATATATTTATATATATATATATATATATATATATATACAAATTTGGTCCACCTATATTTTCGTGATCTAAAGGGTCTGAAACGTGAAAGTTTCTAGTCGGCACTTCCGGATTGCGTCATGAGGTCAACCTAATAAGCGGGTTCTCCCTATGGAGATAGGGAGTAACCGCGCTAAAAAATAAACTATCCTAACAACCTCTCTTCTTGCAACATAGTTGAAGACTGTCTCTCAAATCATGTGAAACTGGGAAAGCAGCGCGGTAACCCTCTTCACTATGCGACCCTCCCTCTATCTAGGTTTTTTTATAATAATAGCCGATTTATTTTAACCTCTCCTACGAAGATATCTCTATTATCTAGATTTGTACCTATAATCAGATTTAAGCGTGGAAAATCGATTGTAAATGAAGAAAATGTAAAGTCATATTTTTAGCGGCACATAAAGAAATACACAGAACTTCGGAAATCATCGGCGAACCAAAAATTAAATATCATCGACAGATACACATTCCTGTCATTACTATTAACAGATAGTGATTTTAATTAATGTATCTTAGACATACCTGGAAGGTGTTGATGGAATAATTTGTAGGAGGGCGAAGCCAATGATAGGTCTCAGCTTGCCAATACCTGCAACAGAATACATTATGCAAGTAACATGTACAGGGAGCTTGGATCGTTTCGTTGCAATATGCAGACAGGTGAAACTTGCAACATTAGTATTGTTCTAAAAAATTAGGCAAAACAATCTTATGAATGTGCTTTTTAAGTCTGTTCATTCTATAAGATAACTTGAGTCATAATGGGAACATTAAAAAATAAGAATGATCTTGAGGAGTGTTTTACGCAATTGGGCGAATACAATGTGGCAATGTAATGTCACCTATCAAGGCAAATATGTAAGTACATTTATGAAATGGACGTACCATCGAGTTCTGAGTGGACAAAAATCCTTGACGCTGAACATAATCTAAACAATACTTCCATAATGTTATGACATCAATGGAGAACCAAGAGACGATGATGGTATGTTTGTCGCAGATGCGGATAATAGAAAGAAAATCCAGCTGATGTGTCGTGAAGTTGTTACTATAATATCATTTTTGTTACTCGGCATTATAATTATATCTGCATGACGTACTAGAACTTTCAAGAGAAAGGATGAAAAATTAAATACATAAAAAATCATATTTATTTATTAAAGAGTTCACAACGAGGGGATTTGCTCTTTAAGTCTATGTACGAACAAAGACTTAAAAAAAGGAAAAAATCATATGCACATTTTGATGACTAGATGAAGGGTATTAATTAATAATACCAACAAGGATGAGGAATAACCCTTCCCAGCTGTACAACATACTTTTATTTCAACGTTTCGGACCGTTCGTCCATCTTCAGGCAATCATATCCTGTCACTACTTAAAATAACATTTCAAACGTCATAAATTAAAACAAATGATTCCTATAAGGAACCAAGTCGAAAACACTTGAAGACAATTAAAAATGTTCATCATCACACAGCCATATTAGAAAAAAGTCCGACTCGCAGGAACTGCATCATCTTAGCGCGGTTCCTCTTCATAGTTTTTTTTTTTTTTTTTTTTTTTTTTTTTCTTTTTTTCTTTTTTTTTACGGCGCATCTACATCTAGGTCATTAGCGCCGACATCCAGGGTGCAGCGAGGAATTTTACCAGCGAGCCGTGAGATGATAAAATTCCTGCCGGAGGTTGGGAATCGAACCCACCATCTCCCGCTTATGAATCCAAGGTACTAGCCATTAGACCACGGGAGACTCCGGTTCCTGTTCATATCCCTATTGTCATATGAAAAGCTTAGAGTAGAAACAGATCATATTTTCCTCGGCCTTTGTTCAAAGGGTTTTGTGGCATTACCTGCTCGGGTCCGCCAGACTCTAGAATCCTCTTCTACCGATACTTCATTTCATACGTTTCAATGAATTGGAAAATATCAAAATGTTTCACATATTCCTGTGTTCTTTTACTATAGTAATAATTCTACAAATAAAATCAATTAAAAAATAAAATAAAAAAAACCAACAGCATGAAGGTAATTGAAAATATTCAAAAGACGTCATCGAATCTCTTTCTCTTGGCAAGCTATATTTCTAACAATGAATTGTTTTTCTTATTTTGCCTAATCCGTTTTATTGTAAAATACATTATCCAACTATAAGCAATTAAAAAATAACAAGGAATAAAAACAGACAAAAAGAACAGTTCGAATAAGCGAAATCAATTACTTTAAAGTTTTAAGCACTTATTTCTCCGATTGACATCGCCTAATCAAAACATTCATTAGAACCTTTTTTGTAGAGCATTTAGTAAGCTTTCTAATGGTGTTCTTCCGTTTCCCAAAATTCTCAACCTATTTCGAGATATTAAGGAAAGTATACAAAGTTACCAAAACATTTTATGTCTATTGATAAAATATTTTATTCTAACCCTTCCTTAACTCCAAACGTAACCAAAATTTCAACATATTAGTTTTAATGATAGTAAAACATGCAGAAAATGTGAATCCCATGATTCTAAGTACCCTAACCAAAAACGGTATTCAAAAACTATTTTTCCAATTTTCTCGAAAACGGTTAAAGCTATCGCCTTGAAAATGGTTTCATTCGTTTTCCTAGCCCAAGAAGCATATAAAACGAGTACTTACAAGCTAATGAACTCAAAAACGTAAGCGTTACGATTTTTTTTGCGCGAATTTTGCCCGAAACGCCATCTTCCCGTGGGCGGATTTTGCAGGTTAACGAACTTGACCTTTCAAATTAGACGAACGATTTTTGTACCAAATTGCATCAAAATCGGACCATCAGGGAAGCCAGAAATCCGCGAACAGACAAATATATATATATATATATATATATATATATATATATATATATATATATATATATATATATAAATATATACATATATATATATATATATATATATATATATATATATATATATACAAATTCGAACCACCGTTATTTTCGGTCTCTAGGGGTTCTGAAACGCGAAATTTTCTAGTCGGCACTTCCGGATTGTTTCATTGTATCAACCTTATAAGCGGGGTTCCTCCCTATGGGGAGGGAGGAACCGCGCTAAAAGGTAAGGTTTTCTAATATGGCTGTGTGATGATGAACATTTTTAATTGTCTTCAAGTGTTTTTGACTTGGTTCCTTATAGGAATCATTTGTTTTAATTTATGACGTTTGAAATGTTATTTTAAGTAGTGACAGGATATGATTGCCTGAAGATGGACGAACGGTCCGAAACGTTGAAATAAAAGTATGTTATACAGCTGTGAAGGGTTATTCCTCATCCTTGTTGGTATTATCATATGCACAATTGAAGAATGGTCCACATTTTCAATACCTAAAAATTTGATACACATTATCTGTTAAATATATTTATGAGCACCATTAGATAAATACATAGATCAATATTGTACAGCAATTACTAAATCATAGATTATAATCTAGAAAATGTGGACTATTCTTCATTGTGCAATTGATTTTTTATGTATTTGATTTTTTTATCTTATCTCTTTAAAGTTAAAAAATATTTCT
Organism: Gonocerus acuteangulatus; assembly: GCA_946811695.1. Classification (NCBI taxonomy): domain Eukaryota; kingdom Metazoa; phylum Arthropoda; class Insecta; order Hemiptera; family Coreidae; genus Gonocerus; species Gonocerus acuteangulatus. Next base: position 13,675,361 of record OX328129.1, on the reverse strand, counting down.
ATGTAATTATGCCAAAATATTCTAAAATAATAATTATTATTTCAGAATTTCTTGGTATAATTACATAGAAATATTCTTTTGATTTATTTACTAATATAAATTGCGAACGTACTGCCGGTATCTTGGTATTTATTAAATTTCATCTCTTCTGCTACTTTTCTTACAGAGTTATAAGATTATTTTCTACTGAGATTTATCAAAGAATTATCGTTTAATGTAATTGCTGAGCACTAATCAGATTGTAATAATAACCATTTAATTTGTAGTTAATATAGAATTCTCATTAGTAATACAATTTAATAACAATACAAGTTAATAATATTGTTACCATATTGTATTAGTCATCCTACTTATTCTATTATACATTCATACATATCTTATTGTTTTTATAGTTCTTTGAATTTCGATGACTCCTGTCACAAATTTGCCAATTTCTGTAAATTTTACTCATAATATGAACTTGGGATTAATGAGACGTAAAATGTTACCCGTCTAGGTAATAATATGTAAAGTAATAATTGTGTATCTGCAATGGAAATCAGCCAGATTAAATAATTATTTTATCTGACTAATTTTAATCAATATTCTGATCAATAATGTGATTATAATCAAGAATTTAAATGTTTCGGCTTGTTCTTTGGCTCCCTACTTCTGCTGACAAGTAAATACAAAGAATTAACGAATAGAATAATATTATGAGAATATATTAGTTCTTGAAAATAGGTTATAAAACATTTGTTTATGTACTTATGAACAAAACATTTTTCAGTCAAAAAACACTATTTTTTCAGAGATCCAAGTTAAGAGTAAAGAACATTATCGGAAGATCGATAAAGAACATTATCGGACAAACGACACAAATACACAAAACAATATTTTGATAATTTTTAAATAAATATATAAAAACAACATTTACTCTCAAATTTAATAAAACCTCAAAACTTCAAATATAATTGAGTCTTAAGTCAAGTCTTAGAACAACAATCAATTATATTGATACCATATTTTTTTTAATATTTTTATTAATTTTTTTGGACAGGGACTGATTCTTATTGTCATAAAACTGTTAAGAAATTTAATAAATAAAATAAAAACATTTTTTGTATATATTATTTGGTTAATTAAAACAAAAATTACAAATAATTTTATCTCTCTGTTTATATGTATTTGTTCAATTTTACTTAGGTCCTCCGATAATTTCCTTGACTCTATTCTACGGGTACTCTAATTCCCTGTATAATGTATACGTCCCTGTATAACGTATACGTACGGGTACTGTATAATGTATACGTACGGGTACTGTATAATGTATACGTACGGGTACTGTATAATGTATACGTACGGGTACTGTATAATGTATACGTACGGGTACTGTATAATGTATACGTACGGGTACGTAATGTATAATCCCTGTATAATGTATATGTACGGGTACTCTAATTCCCCGATAATGTCCTTGACTCTATTCTACGGGTACTCTAATTCTTTACTTATAGTGTAAAACTATTTTTTCTTTGTTCAAAAATGTTTTTCTATAAAAATTTATAGATTTTTCCGAAAAACTGATTGTTTTTCCTAGCCAAAACCCAACTGTTCACAGACTCATTATTATTTGGACTTGAGTGTTTGATATTAACATTTCTCTTTAAATTTGTGCATATATATATATATATATATATATATATTACAATTGAACAGTAGTTTTATATTAAACAATGAAGAGAGGAATCATTTAAAAACATCCAAGATACACATAACCAGTTAAATAACTACAAATTTTTAATATTATGATTTTAACCATTTAATAACACATACCTAAGCGATTTAAAAAAAAAAAAATCGTAATTTCTCTGCTTCTTTGTATCACATACCTAGGTCGTCTGCTATTTTTTACTCATTCTTAAGTAGTTGTTCTATGTAAAACTAATTTGTTAATCCCCCCCCCTAATTCTTTGATATATTATCATTTGGATTAAAGCGTTATTATATTATCTTCAACCTAATACTACCAAATTGCAAGAGTATAATTAACCATTTATAGTAATTATATGGAGAGCCCTACCCTGAAAAGCAACTACTGCTGCTATCTGCATTATTTCTCATGAAGCTATTTGAGTATCGATTCCAATCCGCCCTGAGGCTGTGTACAGAGTAAACTGAGAAACGGCCTGGAAGTAATTGTATTTCGGCCTCGATAATGAGGATAGAATCTCTTGGAATTCTATTTAAAAAGGATTATTATGCCTGAAGCAAAACAGTTTTTCATTTATACATACATTTTCATGCGTTATTATTGTATTTAAACCCCATAATTAGAATAGTCTCTAGGAATCAGTGAATATAAACGACGATTTGGTGGTGGTTACTTCAAAAATGTATAAATTAATGGGTTATTAAAGTAGGATCTTTTTCAAAATGTCCTTAAAAAAAAATCTTTTGGAAAACCCTTTTTTTTTCATGTTTTCCACGTTGGAGTAACCCTCCAGCGTGGGAGTTTATTAAACTACGTATGCCATCCTTTCTGGATACTACACTTATTTTGATTATGTATGTACGTAAAATAATGATTTCTTTTACAATTAGTATGAATACTGAAATTAAAATGAAAAAAATAAAAATAAAACGAAAACTAAAAAAAATAAATGAAATAATATAAATAAACCAAATATATACATATGTGAATAACATAATACATATGTGGGCATTCAGATGAGTTCATTGGTATTTTTTAGGTCCAATTGTTTAATAAATGCATCAAATTCCTGAAAATATGTAAGTAGTAAGTCAGGTTTGTGAGTGGGCCAAGTTCCGTCCTGTAAGGTAATGTCCTTAATGAGTTTTGTCCTGGGTCCGTCCAGTAATGTACAGTCGTACAGGAGATGGTCGTAAGTCTGTTCAGTTGTATTGTCGCATTTACATGTGTTAGTAGTTGGAAGACCCTTGAAAGTAATAAAAGTCCGTCACGTAGGAACTTCATAACTAAGCACTTTCCTCAGAATTTGGTTAGTGTCAAGTGCATTCCTGAATAATTTGCTTATAATAATGTATATAAATAAAATAAAAGCACGAATAGTTCTGCTCTTTAACATTTGTAATGAGCAACTGTTTCAATTATTAATTTTGTAATTAGTTTCCTTCCAGAGTTTTGGGTAGGCTTGGTACTACTTAATAAATATTCATAAACTTCACATTTTCATCTATTGTTCTTGATGAATAATAAAAGGAACGGGATACAGTAATAGCGCAGAAAGGAGATACAGCACCCCTAGTGGTAGAAATCAGAACTCAACAACACTCTCTCCTAGTGGGAGCTTTTGGCGGGAGAATTCTATTAAAAAATAGTACAAAGTAACCCCCCCCCCCCTTTCCGATAGACCGATTTAGTTCAATTTAAGTCCAAGTTTATCCAAGTCGTATTCCAAGTTTCGTGAAAATTCAATTTCGCTCCGGAGTAAACCCCCCTCCTAATTTAAAGTTTATTTTTGCAAAGTATTTATTCCTTAGATGATCTCAACGAATACCGAGTTTCGTTGAAATATAACAAAAAGTACAATTAAATTAGTCTTTTGGGCTCGAGGTAAACCCCCCCCCCCCTTCCGGTGGACCGATTTTGGTGGTTAACGAACTCGTTCAATCGTTTGCCAAGTGAACACTATATACTCGTTCCTCTATTTCACTTACAATACAGTCCGTACATATTTCTGGCCATATTGAAAGTAGATCATAAAATATCTCGTTAATCAAAAATTTTGGTTCGCAAATAAAATGGTATTACGTTCTCAGTTTTCCTAAAAAAAAAAAAAAAAAAAAAAAAAAAAAAAAAAAAAAAAAAAAAAAAAAAAAAAAAAAAATGCGTGTAGCCCTTAAATTAGTTTTATCCTCATGAAGCGGCTTGATTAATGATCTAGCAGTAGATATATTCTTTTAATATATCACTTAAATATAACATTACAATTTGAGAGGTTTTTTTATTTTATTTTTTTTTACGGCGCATCGACATCTAGGTCATTAGCGCCGACATCCAGGGTGCGGCGAGGAATTTTCCCAGCGAGCCCTGATATGAGAAAATTCCTGCCGGAGGTGGGAGTCGAACCCACCATCTCCCGCTTATGAATCCAAGGCGCTAGCCACTAGACCGCGGGAGACCCCCAGATTTTTGTTATTATAAATACTGATTTAAAAATATTAAAAGAACTAATGATAAATGCAAGTTAAGGACCCTTCGAGTTGCTGTTTATCAAAGGAATTTCCATAAAGCGGTTTGAAGTTTAAAACGATAAAGTTTCTGAAATGGACTGAGGCAGGCTGAGGCTCAAGTTTGCAGCAGCAACGGATAATCCTAAAACATCTAGAATATGTTAATGGAAAAGCATAGAAATTATAATACAATTCTGTAATAAATAAGAATAGAAAAAGTATAAATACATTTTAGAAGAATTATTATTTTTGAAATGATGTTCAATCATACTGATAGAACTTATTTAGAAGTTAATGATGTAAATGATAAGGAATGGTTTTATTGTTTTTTAATATCCTTGGTTATGGAGCAGTTGGACTTCACAGCCTTCGTTTTACCACTGCGACCAAACGACTTGTTTTTCACCAAAATGTGGTGGACTAGTTCGACTTGTGGGCTTTGTTTTTGCCACTGCTTCCATCATGTAATGACGATTCGACTTGAGGAGTACGGTAGACTAGTTCGACTTGTGGGCTTTGTTTTTACCTCTGCTTCCATCATGTAATGACGATTCGACTTGAGGAGTACGGTAGACTATTTCGACTTGTGGGCTTTGTTTTTACCTCTGCTTCCATCATGTATTGACGATTCGATTTGAGGAGTACGGTAGACTAGTTCGACTTGTGGGCATTGTTTTTACCTCTGCTTCCATCATGTAATGACGATTCGACTTGAGGAGTACGGTAGACTAGTTCGACTTGTGGGCTTTGTTTTTACCTCTGCTTCCATCATGTAATGACGATTCGACTTGAGGAGTACGGTAGACTAGTTCGACTTGTGGGCTTTGTTTTTACCTCTGCTTCCATCAAGTAATGACGATACGACTTGAGGAGTACGGTAGACTAGTTCGACTTGTGGGCTTTGTTTTTACCTCTGCTTCCAACATGTAATGACGATACGACTTGAGGAGTACGGTAGACTAGTTCGACTTGTGGGCTTTGTTTTTACCTCTGCTTCCATCATGTAATGACGATTTGACTTGAGGAGTACGTTTTCATCAATGCCGCTAAAATTTAGTGCCGATACGACTTGAGGATTGCTTTTTTACCACTGCCAAAGAAATATGATAGACTAGTTCAACTTGAGGACTTCATTTACGCCGCTGCAACCAAAATATGACGCCGAATCGATTTTACTCCTGCCACCTAAATGTGATGTAGTAGTCAACTTGAGTAGTTCTTTTTTACCACTGCAACCGATTTGTTGTGGGGTAGTTCGACTTGAGAAGTTCGTTTTTACCATCGCAAACTATTTGTGCTGAAGTAGTTCCACTATCTTGGTTGAGATTTTTAAAATATTTTTTACGGCATATCTGCATGCGGCTATCTAAGGTTGCTAGCCTTCCTAAAAATCCATGTACATGTGCACTGGTGCCTACGAACTGCAATGTTTCATTTCACTTATAATTTTTAACATATTACATTAAACATATAGTTATGAATGATAAATCAGTTAAAAAATCAACCGAAATATTTTTGTTTGTTGGTACCAAAGCACATTTGCTCTCATTCATTCCACTGCCATCCGTTAGAAAGTGCTAGTAGCAAATAGGGAACAACAGGTCCGAATTTGATCGTTGTGGTGCCAACAGAAAAAACTGTTTCGATTGCCCTTTCATTTCACAAATCATTTATAACTGTGTGTGTTAATTTAATAGCGATTATACAAACTGTTAAAACGTTCATTTTGAAACACTCGGTATTTTATTGCTTTCTGTTCCCGTGGAAATTTGCTCAACAGAAAATTACTTTATCAATCACACAGAACAAGTTGGACTATTTGGAGAAATATGATGAATAAGTATATGGGTTTATATGTCTATACGTGCTTATGTGGTTGTGTATGTGTATGCATGTATTTTTGTGTATATATATGCATGGTTGATTTATTTTTCCTCCTACTAATATGTATATTTATTTTTTCTATTTGCATCTTATTATCATTAATATATATGTAAAAAATATGATATAAAATCTAAGCATGTAACTGCCCTATCTGTCTCTGTGTAGTTCGTACCTGCTTTATAGTCAATGCAAATTATATTAGAAAATTATGTTTTTATGAATTGTTTCATATGCTAATTTCTTTACAAGTATTCATTATTGTTTATTCTTATTTAATTGTATTATGTGATCAATTGCCCATTTCGCGGTCTCAGTAATGTATAAATAAATACAGAAAAAAATGGCTTTCTCATACTGATCACTGTTGTTATTTACAAAAGCCATTCTATACTTGGAAACAAATAAAACTAGACAGATTAGACAACCGTTGCTCTAGAAAATTGATCTAAAAGCTGCTTCTGTAACCGGATGAAAAGCTAAGCACCGAACCGAGCACTGATAAGACAAGAGAGTGATGATAAGGAGACAAACACAGCACTAAGACAGAAGGAACAGATCACACAAAGCACTAAAGTGACGAGACAAATGGGTGGTTACCCCACGAAGACGGGTCTCTTCCATTGTAGCACAGCCACCGGGAACCAACGATTCTCTCTCCATTCAACACAGAATTCTCCTTCAGTCAGCATATGTCTGGAATTAAGCAAACATGTTTACTACAGCCTTTCCTTAAATGCAAATAGAAAATGTTCTTATTTTATTTTGACAAAATAATTAGTATTTTAAATTAATATCTATAAAATTCTATACAATAAATTACCGATCTGGTTAATGTATAGAATGAAATATTTGCGTCCCAACTGTAAGGCATAGAGTTTTTTTTTTTTTTTTTTTTTTTTTTTTTTGTTTTAAGGCATGTCAGCCACACGGGCGATTTTGCCTTGATTGGGGTGACAGATAGCGCCACCACCACCGACAGGACCCGACCAGGCGAGGGCACGCCCACCGATATCGCAGGCCCCCCACTAGATGAGGGTTTAGAGTATACTACAGATATTACATGACATGAGCTTGTGACCGAGGGTCTGTTCGGTGGGACCAGGCCGACCAGACCCTCCAAGCTCATGGACCCTTTGGTCCTGAGGGCCCACGACACCAGAAGACCCACCCCCACCCGACCGGCACCATGCCGGAGCAGCGACACACCCACCTCCCCAATCAATAATAGTTAATATTTAAATGAGGCTGATTCTATGGATTAATATGATTTAGAATTAATTATAATGAAATCTTTGCTATTTAATTCACATGTTACAGCAAATATATTTCTAAAATTACATCATAAAATTTACTTTTAGTAATATTTTAACTAGTTAAATTTTTGAAATTAATTGGGTATTTTTTAGAAAAAGTAATAATTTATTGACTTGAATGGGACTGTTACCTAAGATTTCCTCGAAATCTGATGAAAGCCGAAGTTCATCTCTTTGTTCTTTATAAATTCGACACTCAATAAAAATATGCTTGACAGTTATAAATACTCCGCATGTTGGGCAAATGGGCTGTGCCTCTCTGGTCATCAGATATCCATGAGTCAATCGGGTATGACCAATGCGCAGTCGTGCCAAAGCAACCTCATCCTTCCTCTGGCCTGTAAAAGAAGTCTTCCAAGCCCTGACACCTGCTTTAATTTCCCTTAGTTTGTTATTGTTCTGGTCGTACCACTTAGCTTGCCAGGAAATCCACATCTTGGACTTTATGTGTGCGTGAATATCTGAAAAGGGGACTTTTTTGTATGGTATTCCATTAGAAACGGCTGCCTTTGCTGCCCGGTCTACTTCCTCATTTTATACAGTTATCGATTGATGAATAATGCATAGAGTTTTGGAGAAATAAATCCTAAACGAACGATATTTTAACATTAAAAATGAAGATTATAAGAAACATTTTGATACTACTGCAGAACTTCAACTCGAAAATATTTTAGAAAACGAGAAATTTTAACACTGCTCGCGCTTTATATTTTAGCAACACTCAAATATGTCAAACTACATTTAACTAAATTGAAGTTTTAAGTTATTGTGTATTTTTTAAGTAGTATAGAACCACGCATAGACATAACTCTGGAAGAAATTAATTTAAAAATTCGGAATTAAAACAGCTGCCCATTAAAATGAAAAAAAAAAGTCCGTCACGCAGGAGCTGCATAACTAAGCACTTTCCTCAGAATTTGGGTTGTGTAGACTGGTTTCCAGAACAATTTACTTAAAATATCCTACATAAATAAAATAAAAACATGAATAGTTCTCTCAGTAATGAGTAACTGATCAATTATTAATTTGCTTCCAGAGTTATGTTTACACATGGTACCTACTACACTACGTAATAAATACAAAAAACCTCATATTATCCTATTTTGATCTAACGCAGGAACAGGATACAGTCACTCTAGTAGTAGAAAGCGCCCCTTGCGGCGGCTTTGTGAACCTACGTCTGCCAGCCTATTCTATCGAAATATATTACAAATTAAACCCCCGCTTTCCGATTGACCGATTCAGCTCATTTTTACAACACTTCTTTCTCATGAGTTACCCACGACGTATACCGCGTTTCGTTACAATAAAGCAGAAATTACGACCGGTATGAGTATATTAGGAATTTGGGTCCGGAGTAAACCCCCCCTTTTAATGAACCGATTTAATTTATTTTTACAACACATATTTACCTGTAGATTACCACTATGAATACCAAGTTTCGTCGACATATACCAAAAATCACGGCTGGTAGTGGCGAATTGGTATTGTGGGTCCGGAGTAAACCCCCCCCCTTCTAATGAACCGATTTAGTTAATTTTTATATCTCACTGTTCTCCCTATATTACCACTACGAATACCAAGTTTCGTTGAAATATAACAAATATTACGGCTGACATGGTCAAATTAGTGTTTTGGGTTCGGGGTAAACCCCCCCTTCCGGTGGACCGACTTTGGTGGTTAACGAACTCGTTCAATCGTTTGCTAATTGAATGCTATATACCAAGTTTCGTGACGAAAAAACAAAAACTCTGGCCGCTATCGTGTTAACAGACACACATATATATATATATATATATATATATATATATATATATATATATATATATATATGCATATATATATATATATATATATATATATATATATATATAAATTTTAGCGGGGGTCATTTTCGGTGTCTACTAGGTAGGATCGATAAAGATTTGAAGAAATTTTTCAAAAATTCCGTCATGAGTGCAACCTCAATAGCTACTTTCCTTCGGAGGAAAGTGCTAAAAGAAAAGTTTTCAATTATATAATACTAGCTGAATGCGCGTGCTTCGTCACGGCAGATAAGTAATTATTTCATTTCGTTAAATAATTTATAATCAAAATTAACGATACTATGTAATTTTTTGGTTTGTTATAGCGCAGTTCCCGTGTTACTATATGTTATTCATCAATCGATAAGTAATCGAAGTATAATGTTTCTTGATACAGGGACATTCTGGACCAGTGTCAACAAACAGATAACCTAGAGATAAATAACCTACCTACCATAGGTTGTCAATAACGGGAGTTTAACCGTTACAGGTTAAAATTCGTTGTCAATAATAAGTGTACGTTAAAATTTATGATTCCAAGATATCATTTGGAAACTCCCATTATATATTTGCGAGCGTTACCAACAAGAGTTGTGACTGGGGATGCTGATGGGTGAGGAGGCTTTGTAAGGGTTGGGGATATTATTACCTCGGAAGGACCATCACCAGCTATAGCGTAAACTCTATGAGGGACAAAATCACAGTTTATTTCTAGTAATTCAAGGTCTGCCATCATAGTTGAAATTAACCCAAAATAAAAATAATATTATGAAATAGATACAGTACGGTAACAGCTGATCTCTTATCGTCCTAGCAACGCATACTGCCTAGGCTTGCCTGCTCTAATCACTAACAATTCAAACCCCTCTAAAAATACTTAAAAATGTGAATATCAAAAAAAACTTTCTTAGTGAGTGTTTACGTTCTAAGGGAGTGTCCATGTAAAATTTCAACATTTTCTGTCAAGAGGTTTGGGCTGGGCGATGATAGGAAAGTGTGTCAGTGAGTGAGTGAGTGAGTGAGTGATATTTGACAGTTATATAGTAGATAAATAATTTGCTTAAAATAACATATGTTCTTTTGAGCAAATTATGCTGGAATGAAGTCTACACTATCTAAATTCTGAAGAAAGTGCGTGACGGACCTTTTTCCGTTATATGTGTCGTAGTTTATTATCAGTTCTACTGTTCGTTCAGTCCACTTGGTATAAAAAGGAACATAAAATCATAACCCTATGTGATGTTTAAGCTACCACTGTCACGTGGAAGAATTTGCCTACTCTTGATTTTAGGTTGGGCCTAATGCTGATTTTCCGGTACATCAATCTCAGCTTGCCTTGACCCTGAGCTGCTTGCCGATTCGAGGAAAGCTTTCAGGAAAATCCATATAAAGCGGAAGAGAAGGGGGAAGCTTGCCTAGTGGGCTTTTCATCGACTAGACCAAGCATTTATATTCAGATATGCAGATTTCTACGTGCAGTTTTCCAGCCATTGAATACAACATCATTTAACTGAGCAGAGTATCTTAGTTTACTGACGAAAATGTTTCGTAGGAAATACTTCCAGCCATTGAGTGAAAAGTATATGAAATCAACGAATGTCTGGGATTTGGCTAAGAGAAAACGTCAGATTTTCAGACGAATCTCAAAAAGCTTAAGATTTCCGAAAGCCTTCACATTAAATTAAGCCCCAAAAACTGACTAACAGAAAGTCCGATTTAATCCTTTCCCTTTTTTATTTCATTATTTACAAACATCATTGTTATTCATATAGAATTAAAGCTCTTTTATTCCTATTATTTAATCAGTTACCTAAATAATAGGAAAGAACTCGGAGTAGGAGCCACGACAGTTTCAAGACATTTGAAGGAAATCGGCAAGTTCAAAACTGACATTTCATACGGTACAGCCTGATACAACGTGTTCTGTAAACTGTCAAACCGGGAGCTCTGGGGGTTGTCCTCATCTTGATGAGCCCAATGGATTATGGTGATAGGAGGGGGTCTGTTGAGGACTTAACGCGTTATGTACCACCCGCTTCCGTTTCTACTTTTAGGAACGTGCACACTCTGTCCTTTTTTGCTTGTCTAGGATGAAAATATCTGTTTTGTTTTTTTTGTTTTGTTTTTTATAGTGAACAAAAAAAAACAGTTAGTTCCTTAAACTTAGCTTTGTCCCAATATATGTTAATTCTAACATTCAATAGAAGTCTTTATGGAATGTTGACAAGATTATTGTACCCCTAAAAGTAATCAGGTCCCGCTAGAATTTCGACGCCTGTTGTCTCCTGTTGAATGTACTCATACGCCTTGCTACATAATCTGCAATTGTCTGAAATACTAGTACCCCCAAATTCTTTAAACAACTTATACCCTTTAAAACGTTCTTTTTAGTCTTTTTACAGTTACTTGGTCCTGGATAGCTATTACGAAACCCTCTCTTTGCAAACATAGCCAACCAGAAGTCAACCATGCTACCGACAACGACGTTTTATCGGGATCGGATAAACCGTCCCAATATCGCCCATATTCTTTCGACTTCCATGCGAAAAATGGCCTGTTTATGTTCTTAGATTCTTTCTTGAGATGATTACTCTGGGGAGGATTTCTCCGATTTGTGAGATTTCAATTTTATTACATACATACAGCGTTGTAAAATTCCAGGGTATTTATTCTTCAGGGTAAATACCCAATTTCATAAATACCTGGGTATTTAAGGTATTTAATTAAACCGCGGCTTAGTAATCGAATATTGTAAAATGTCATGGATCTTGCCAGTTTAGAGCTATTGCAACACTGAGAAACTATTAAAACAATAATAAATTATAAAATAGGATCACTGAGAGGTTACTCCCTGAATAATAAATAGTAGTAATAAATAAATAAATTATTAGCTGAAAATTCGCCATGGACCTTCCGATTACCAATAAAACAAGTTGTTTGCCTAAATTTGATACTACTGTACTGCATTCACAAAAATGTGTGTGTGTGCCTCAGCTAAAACTTTGGACTAGGATTATCTCAATTTATCAAAACAAAAAATTAAGTTACCTACTCATTGATCGAAACACATGTACCTTTCAAGCCTCTCCACCAAAACATGGGACTTATTTTATTATTTTCTTTATCATTGTCTTCAAGACCTTCCTAAACAAAGGATCTTTGCCATAATCCCTCTTGGTCTTTCCAAAGATCAACTGATTTCAATCCCATGCTTCTGCCTAACTCACACACAAAACAAATGGAAGAGTTCAACTAGTCTGCAGCAAGATGTGCGTTTCCAACACCATACTGAATGCGTTTCTCCTATTTAGTTAACACATGTTGTTCCTCCGTTTTTGAAGAGAAGTGTCTGGGTTTCTTGTTGAAGAGTTTTCAGTAATTCTTAAATCTCTTATGAACTGTGTGGATCAAAGGGGCATTTAACTGGATGGCAGTGATAAGTTCAACAATTGGATCAAGGATGTTAACTAGTTTCCCCAACTCGGACTCAAAACACTCTGTCATCAAGAAGCTACCTTTTCATTTCTGGTGAGATTTCCGCTTACTGTAATGTTGTTACTATTGTATGAGCATAATTTCTAATAATATTAACAAGGATCACAAACTTAAACTTAAACTTAACTTAAAATGGTTTTGAACTATTATAATAAACATTAAAAATGTTTTTGGCCCTTTTTTAAATTTTAAATAAGTCCTTAATAATTGAATAGGCTTCATTAAAACCTTTTTAAAATTAATTAACCTTCCCCACTATAGAAGTAATCATGAAAATTCATAGATATACATTAAGTTGTAAATACCCATAAATACCCAGACCGACTTTTAACTTTCTTTAAAATATTACTGGGTAAGTATTAATGTTCATTAAGCTTTTATGATCAAATGGGTAAGTTTCAGTCCTTGTTTGCACCAAAAAATATTCAAAGAAGTCTATCAAGCTCAAAAACTGAAAATACCCACTTTTTGGGTATTTACCTTCCCTGTGGGTAAATACCCAATTTACATTTACCTACCCACTGGGTATTTATCCACCCCACATCACTGCATACAAATACTAGATATATAAGAAGTATCGGACGGTTCTCGCTGCATCCAGTAGTACGTCTTGGTATGGTCATATAACACTTTTTTTTTTTAATTTCTTGGCCACCTTCTGAAAGCAGCGTGAGAAGGTTCAATCATCTCCAAGATCAAGTCGCTGCTTGATTTTATGCTAGTTAAATACCCGTGATCTTGTTAAATAGAATGAAATCGGAGACCACTCACACTACATCCGATTTTAAGATCTAGTAAATTATTTCCTCTGGAGCTGAACTCTGGGCAGACTCGTACAGACCACTTTAAGCGGGTCGTGCATTTTATACATACTGCCATTTATATCATCCGGGAAAGATGATTCTGGGGTGTAAACTGTAGATGACCATGTGTCAGTCTAAGTGTACTCTTACTTGGGATGGGAGGATCGTAAAGCACCGCAACTGTAGGTGACCATGTGTAAGTCTAAGTGTACTCTTACTTGGGATGGGAGGATCGTAAAGCACCGCAACTGTAGATGACCATGTGTCAGTCTAAGTGTACTCTTACTTGGGATGGGAGGATCGTAAAGCACCGCAACTGTAGGTGACCATGTGTAAGTCTAAGTGTACTCTTACTTGGGATGGGAGGATCGTAAAGCACCGCAACTGTAGATGACCATGTGTCAGTCTAAGTGTACTCTTACTTGGGATGGGAGGATCGTAAGGCACCGCAACTGTAGATGACCATGTGTAAGTCTAAGTGTACTCTTACTTGGGATGGGAGGATCGTAAAGCACCGCAACTGTAGATGACCATGTGTAAGTCTAAGTGTACTCTTACTTGGGATGGGAGGATCGTAAAGCACCGCAACTGTAGATGACCATGTGTCAGTCTAAGTGTACTCTTACTTGGGATGGGAGGATCGTAAAGCACCGCAACTGTAGATGACCATGTGTAAGTCTAAGTGTACTCTTACTTGGGATGGGAGGATCGTAAAGCACCGCAACTGTAGATGACCATGTGTCAGTCTAAGTGTACTCTTACTTGGGATGGGAGGATCGTAAAGCACCGCAACTGTAGATGACCATGTGTAAGTCTAAGTGTACTCTTACTTGGGATGGGAGGATCGTAAAGCACCGCAACTGTAGATGACCATGTGTCAGTCTAAGTGTACTCTTACTTGGGATGGGAGGATCGTAAAGCACCGCAACTGTAGATGACCATGTGTAAGTCTAAGTGTACTCTTACTTGGGATGGGAGGATCGTAAAGCACCGCAACTGTAGATGACCATGTGTCAGTCTAAGTGTACTCTTACTTGGGATGGGAGGATCGTAAAGCACCGCAACTGTAGATGACCATGTGTAAGTCTAAGTGTACTCTTACTTGGGATGGGAGGATCGTAAAGCACCGCAACTGTAGATGACCATGTGTCAGTCTAAGTTTACTCTTACTTGGGATGGGAGGATCGTAAAGCACCGCAACTGTAGATGACCATGTGTCAGTCTAAGTGTACTCTTACTTGGGACGGGAGGATCGTAAAGCACCGCAACTGTAGATGACCATGTGTCAGTCTAAGTGTACTCTTACTTGGGATGGGAGGATCGTAAAGCACCGCAACTGTAGATGACCATGTGTCAGTCTAAGTGTACTCTTACTTGGGATGGGAGGATCGTAAAGCACCGCAACTGTAGGTGACCATGTGTCAGTCTAAGTGTACTCTTACTTGGGATGGGAGGATCGTAAAGCACCGCAACTGTAGATGACCATGTGTCAGTCTAAGTGTACTCTTACTTGGGATGGGAGGATCGTAAAGCACCGCAACTGTAGATGACCATGTGTCAGTCTAAGTGTACTCTTACTTGGGACGGGAGGATCGTAAAGCACCGCAACTGTAGATGACAATGTGTCAGTCTAAGTGTACTCTTACTTGGGATAGGAGGATCGTAAAGCACCGCAACTGTAGATGACCATGTGTCAGTTTAAGTGTACTCTTACTTGGGATGGGAGGATCGTAAAGCACCGCAACTGCGCACAGTTGCTCACTGCTTAATATTATTTGTTATTATTTTATTATATAAATTTTATTGAATGCCAAAGAATTTCAATTATGTAGAAATGTATTTGTGTACTACAATTCATCATCTTCAAAAGTCCGAGAGATCTTGCCTTCAGGTTAAACCTAGACAAAGGTCAAATTCACATTTGTCGTGAAGAAAAACACTTTTACTGTAAAAGTGATTACACTTTTTTTCTGTTGCGACAATTACAATTTTATTTTCATTGTTTTATAATAGCCATTATAATTAGCAAATGAGTAAGGCTGTGTAATTGCGGAAATGCGTTGCCTATAAAAATGTCGTTTGAATCCCTGACTCCATTAACCCTGCTCGCCCGTTAAGCGGTTTGGGAATCATTAAAACAGCATTAAAGTCCAATCCTCTCCAAACACTGTCTCTCTCCAATGGAGATTATTCACTTTTTTATTCCGGGCAGTAGAGAATGGATTTAATGCGAAGAAAGTACAACTTTCCACTTTGGCATGAAACATTTTTTTATAATATCTCAGAATAAATTACCTTCCCGTTTCTCTTAGCGATTAGGAACGCGATTTTAATATAGGTGGTAAGTTAACAAAATCTGTCACGCAGGAGCAGCATTACTTTACGCATACCTCAGAAATTAGGTAGCATAAGCTGCCTTCCCGAATAATAATCTATCAAAAATAAATAAATAATGCATGCCGTAATAGGGCAGATACTGCTTCGGCTCCACCTTTCCTCTTTGCAGGTACTCATTAATAAATAATTAAAGGCTGGGTGGGCTAAGGGATGGTCTGGGACCCCGAATCTAACCCTCAAACGACGACACTAGAATATAAAATATTCATTGCGCGCCCGAGTTTTGAACTCTTGTCCTCCAGCATATAAGTCTCGTCCCCTAAATCTCTCTCTCTCTCTCTATCTCTATATATATATATACATATATATATATATATATATATATATATATATATATATATATATACACAGGGTGATTCAGGTCTAAGTAGCCAAACTTCAGGAGGTGATTCTAGACATCATTATCAACAAAAAAGTTCATTTGAAGTATGGTCCGATTCCGAAAGGGAGAGGAGCTATGTCCAATTTTCTGTTTTTTTAACGTAGTCATGTTTTTTAATGAATAACAAAGGAATGCTCAAAAACTATTAAAGATAATTAAATTATAATTATACCATCATAAAATAGACAAAATTTCCTTTTAAAAAACAGTAATTTAATTCACTAAAATCATTATTAAAAGATACTTTATGTGCGTCCGATAACGTACTTTTGTTTTTATCGAGGAATCAGAGTTTTTTCGCGAATTTTTTCCTCAGCCCCTTAACGGACTACAGATTCAATACGTACAAAAAGACTTCTACATTTAGTAAGCATTAAATCTATGAAAATTAAGTGCAGGTTTATTGAGGGATAAATTGAACGATTGGCTCCCTTTTGTCAAAAAATGTGGGGATAATTACTAAAGGCCACAAAGATATACAATATTCACTTATGCGTTATTAACAATATGTCGGCACATATCTGGAACACATATCAACAAACATAAGCAGATATTTATAGGTTCTCTCGCGTATAATCATATAATTTAATAAAACAGGAAATCATTAAAATTAATTTTGTTCGTTTTGACGGAGAAAATAAAATAAATGAAAAATATAATCACAAATATATCTGTAGAATGTAGAGCTCCTTCAATATGCTGTATATTAAACCCGCAAAGCAATGATGGCTTGCGGGTCCCAACCTTGAAATTAAAACCTTAGCCCCTGAGGAAACCGTTACAGAATAACTCCCTAATAACGTCTTTATTTACTTTATATATTTGTTTGAAAAATTTTGAATAGTCCCATTTCTATATATATTATTAAAACAAAAACCTCCCAGATTTAATAATATTAAATCCCAGACATAAATTACTTTTTAAAATAACGGAATGTTTTTACTTTGGTATGAATTTAGACTGCCGTTATGACATTGTAGTTGTTTACTAAATATTTGCAATACCGAAAGGCTTTGCGGGTCAAGCCAATAAAGGTGACAGCGCCCGATAAATTCTGCATATTGATTTCAGACAACAAAATTCAAAAGGAGCCTTGATGCAATTAATTAAAATCCAATATGTAAACCACAAATAAAAGCCCCACTTGCAATATTGCTATATCAATATATTTTACTGACTTTAGAGCATCATTTCTCTCAAAATATTTAGCAAAACAAACCTATCTGAACAACATGTGTGTCACACTAAGTATAAAACTTTTGTTGACGATTTGAGTCTCAACCTATTTTACTCTTACTGGCTACCAAGACGGAATGTACCTTTTGAGGCCTATATATGGGTGTATATATATATATATATATATATATATATATATATACATATATATATATATATATATATATATATATATATATATACATATATATATATATATATATATATTTTTAGATGGAACGGCATTTTTCTCCAGCGGTGGTACTCCTCCTCACTTCTTCCCGGAATATTTCGATGGATTCATCTCCATCTTCTTCAGCCAGGTACTTGTTTCTTCCTCGGTGGTAGCCAAGGGAATCCAGATTAGCGATCCACAAAGCATTCCCTTGGCTACCACCGTGGAAGAAACAAGTACCTGGCTGAAGAAGATGGAGATGAATCCATCGAAATATTCCGGGAAGAAGTGAGGAGGAGTACCACCGCTGGAGAAAAATGCCGTTCCATCTAAAAATACTATCCCAGCGACGAAAAATAACATCAAACATATATATATATATATATATATATATATATATATTATCTTAGGAGGCATGGGGTCGTTAAAGCAGTCTTCCTTCATTATACTACTTTATTTAATAATAGGCCCGACATGTTTCGTGCATCTTTTCTTCGCACCTCTTCAGGGGCACTTCTCGCTAGGAAGTCCTCTCGTTACCATGTACTCCCTCTGGAGTATGGCTTAATACTCTACTAATTATAAGTATAAGTATTAAGCCAGACTCCAGAGGGAGTACATGGTAACGAGAGGACTTCCTAGCGAGAAGTGCCCCTGAAGAGGTGCGAAGAAAAGATGCACGAAACATGTCGGGCCTATTATTAAATAAAGTAGTATAATAAAGGAAGACTGCTTTAGATAAAAAATAATTTAGATATTTTGGGTCATCTACAAGAATAAGATAGATAGATAGATAGATATTTATTTGTGTAAGATACATCTTGTACAAATAATTTCAATATTAGTCACATTGTTTCTTTCCATTTGAGTCTGGTAAATACTATAATGTTTCAACAATTTCACATCAAATGACAATATAAATGTTATATAGTTCTAAAGTTAACTTAATATATAATTTACATCATTAAAATATTTGTTATATTTATACGTTATTTATATTAATCATACATTTGTACTAAAAATTTCTAATATTATTTTTATAATGTTTTTTTTTAAAATAAAATACATATCAATATTACCTTAAATGTATCAGTATTATAAAAATGTTTATTAAATTCCGCTTCAAGATACAAAAAATTACAAAAACTAAAACTTAAAGTAAAATATTGTTGATTGGAAAAATTGTTGATATTGTGAATTTACTCATTGATACTTAGAGAGTGAAACTTGTTACAGATATTAACAACAATAGTTATATTTAACAAATTTTGAATAGCCTGAAGGTGAGAGGTGGATGAATGAAGGTGAGATGTAGAAGTGGATGAATTTAAAATATCTTCTCTGTTTTCTTCAAGTGCTGAACAGTGTAGGCGGAGGTGGTATAGACTATTATTATTTATTTACTGTTTGCAGAACGGGCAGAGATCATTAGCTTTGAGGGAGAAATGCTGACTTCCTTGGTATAGTTTCTATATACACAGTGTTAAATATCCAACGACGATAACGATAACAACGAACGACACGATCGAACGAACAACGATAACGATTTTTCAACAACTCTCCAACTTTTGAAGACAGTGAATTACAAGACTAAATCTACAAGAATAAATAATATATAATAATATGAAGTAAAGTATATATATATATATATATATATATATATATATATATATATATATATGTATATATATGTATACAGTGAGTGAATGTGTGTTTGTACATATGTGTTTCTATTAACAGTATAGTGCCAAGGACACGTTCAATGCACCGGTTTCCGTGCTCTTGACAATTTTTTTTTTTATTTATTTATTTATTTTAAGAGCTTCGCAACGAAGGTGATAAGCTCTTAACAAAAAACATAATCAATGTAAATGATCACAGTTATCGGTGACAAAATTAGCAATATGAAACACAAGAAAAAATTGATTAAAACATTAAGGAATACAAAAAGAAATTACCACTTGTCTGTATATAATATTCACAGCTATGTCTTTGACACCTCAGTACCTGTAGTGAACATTAAAAACAGAAGATCGCAAAAGAAAAAAAAAAAAAAATGTCTTTTCTGGAAAAGCAATCTACTTTTTCTTAACTTTCGCAGTTTATTGTTTTTGTGATGCAGCTTTTCTATAAGATCTCTGAAGGCTCCCTTTTGCAAATTTGCTGCCCTTTCCTTCCTTAAGGGATTCTCCAGTCTGATCAGGTTCTAGTGTCCCAGCATGGAGTACCGCAGTTTCTGTTATCACTACCTTGCGCGTATCTTCTAGGCGAGGAGGAGCTTCATCTTGTTCATGGTCAAGTTCAGAGGCTCTGTGAATTTCAGTGCAGGGAAACTTTAACAAAGCAAGTTTTTCTAGATGTTCAAACCTTTGCAACATTATTTCTGCTGCACTCAATAATTGGCACATACTGGTATCTTCACGTTTTTCCCCTATATCTTCTGTAATATTTTCCTTTTCCTCTAAATTCTGTTCTATTGTGTAAGTATGAAAATCTTGGTGCCGGTTTTCTTTGGATGAGTTTGCTTCAAAACTGGAGGAAAAAAATTACTAATATGCCATATTGGATGAACTATCATTTATTTTGGAAAGAAACTCGGTATGCATTGTGAAAGGGAAAATATCTCTAGTAAAAATAAACTAAATCCGTTATTAAATAAGAATTTCGGGTCTACTCCTAGTTTTTCTGGAGGCCCAATGGCTCTATGGATACATTTGTAAGTCAGTATGCCATCAGTGTATGGTATGTCAGTAAACCATCAGTATATGGTATGCCCGTATATCAGTGTTCGATATAACAGAATATTATCAGAGTTCGATATGCCGGTATACCATCAGTGGTTAATACACCAGTATGCCATCAGTGTATGGTATGTGAGTAAACCATCAGTATATAGTATGCCCGTATATCAGTGTTCGATATAACAGAATATTATCAGAGTTCGATATGCCGGTATACCATCAGTGGTTAATATACCAGTATGCCATCAGTGTATGGTATGTGAGTAAACCATCAGTATATAGTATGCCCGTATATCAGTGTTCGATATAACAGAATATTATCAGAGTTCGATATGCCGGTATACCATCAGTGGTTAATATACCAGTATGCCATCAGTGTATGGTATGTGAGTAAACCATCAGTATATAGTATGCCCGTATATCAGTGTTCGATATAACAGAATATTATCAGAGTTCGATATGCCGGTATACCATCTGTGGTTAATATACCAGTATGCCATCAGTGTATGGTATGCGAGTAAACCATCAGTATATGGTATGCCCGTATATCAGTGTTCGATATAACAGAATATTATCAGAGTTCGATATGCCGGTATACCATCAGTGGTTAACCCTGGAATCACAACGTGGGGTCACCCGTGACCCCTGAGTTCTGAAAATATTTGTTATTTCCAACACATTTCAGCTGTTACACATGTCCGATCCTGTACCTTCCTGTCCTGGCAATGTGATCATAATAGAGAGCCAGGCTTTTCTCATTCCTATCCCTGTGGACGTATATAAAGCCTTTGGGTCACGGGCTACCCCATGTTGTGGTGTATGTAATATTTTTATTTACCGAATGTAGTATGTCTAACGATAAATTATTTTTCACTGAAGATGAAATTCACAATGAGTTGCTTTGGCAAATTGTAGAAGAGAAAACAGAGAGTTTGGAGACGTTTTGGATAGTGAAGACAGTGAAATTGGTGAAGTATGTGATACGAGTGAAAAATAGGATGGCCATATATTCCATGTGGTGTTTTTAATCGTAAAAAAGACAGGGAAGCTGTAAAGCATTGTGCAAAGTGTCGTAAGAGTCTGTGTGCTGAACACAGGCAAAGTATATCTGAAAATGTATAAATGAATAACAATATTTTTATTGTTTTGATCATTATAATGTGCATACATTCAAATCACAATATTTTATCCCCATTTAAACCAATTTTACATATTATTGTATTTTTTTATTCTAGCAGTCATAAAGAGAAAATATTATAGGAGAAAACGTTATATTTAATGTTGATATTCAGGGGACAAATATTCAAATAAACTTATGTCTAAATTAGTGGTATTTTGATGTTTTATTTCCCACTCCCCCATTTTACAATTAAATAAGATTATATGGTTATAAATTGTTATATTATACACGGTAGTCATCTTAAAATACCATTTCAGAAACCTAACACCAAATTTGTAAAATAATTACGAAAGACTAGATGGGGTCATATATGACCCCATGTTGTGAGATTTGTAACAGCTTTCTCATGTTGTGATTCCAGGGTTAATATACCAATATACCATCAGTCCTTGGGTATAGCAGAACAACATCGGAGTTTGGTCTGCCAATATAGCATACATAAGTATTTGGTTTGACAGAATGTGACAGTGACAAAATGTTAAAATCATTATTATTAAGTAAAAATGTGTCCCCCAGTTTGAATTTTTACTCCCGTTTTATGAGTTTGTTGCCCGTTCCGCTTACGGGTTTTGTTTCACAGTCTGGAAGATTGTTTAATACGTTTTTATTTGTGGCCTGGAAGTCATATGAAACACAGTGCAGTTAATGATTTATATTTATGAAGCGTTTGTTTTGTTTCGTTTCCTTTACATGAATTCGCGTTCTTTTCTTTAAATACCAACGCAGTAATTCGTAAAAACTGTAGGATCTTTGTTCAATTTCCAGCGTTGTGAGTTCATTTTTTCCGAAAAATAAAGATTTGATAAATCAAGCATTGTGTTAAATTTTTTGTTTTTATTCAGAACATTCAATCCCTAAAGAGACACCATTAGAATATTGATCAACAGAAGAGAATAAATGGAAATGGTTGAAGAGAAGTGAAGGCACTATTCCAGAGCTTTGGCAAAGCTCCACCAGGGTGAGCTAGTGTTGGCACCAGCTGGGATCTGTCAGCAGCTCAGCCAAGCCAAAGAGGTAAATATTGGTTCTCTCAATCCCTCCTTTATCTCTTATGCAGCGACATCTTCTGACGTCACAGACCTACACCTTTTATGTGTCCTCTTTTCTCTTTCTTTTCTCTTCCACTTTACCTCTGAATTCTGATTGTTGGCGTTTCTTTTATTAAATATAAGCACTCTGGCCTGTTTTTCCTTCTCAGTATTTGGAAGTTGTGTTCAATTATTTTTAATTTATTTAGTTGCTACAGTTACTGTGTCTCACTAAGATTTTTTTCTTTTTTTTTTTTAATTTGAGCATTGATTTAATATATACTCCTACACATCTATGGACACAATCCATTAAAAAAAATACGTCTCTTCAAGTTTGGGTTTAATGACTATTGTACTTTTGTAAATTATACTTATTATTTTACGTATCGAACACTTTGTGTGTATATATATACTTGCTTTGCCAGCGACTTCGTCCGTGTAGAATAGTCACTTGACAACACCGTCGTTTGAGCACCTATTTTTTAAAAAAATTACCTTACAGTAATGCTTCTCTATACACGATATTAGACGTGAAGCTATCAGGGATCAAGCATACAGGCTGCTAGGATTGCTAACACGTGCCGGAGCCAAATACTCGTAAAGCTGACCCCTTAGGGATTGCTAACCCCTGGTGTGTATAGAGCGTCTGACAGACAAAAGGGAAATTTCAGTGAAGTATGGTGGCAGCAGTGAGCATCTAGAATCTAAATGCCCACTACAGCCAACATACTTTACTGAAATTTCCCCTCGCGAAACATAATTAAATTGTCTTCGCGGAACATAATTGTTTGGAATAAGAGGAATATTAAAAAAAATATTATATTTATAATGGCTACTAATGGTAGTAATTAGTAATTTGAGTTCGGAGTAAACCCCCTCCTAATAAACCGATTTACTTTTGGGTCTGGAGTACACCCCCCCCCCTACTAATGACCCGATTTAGTTTATTTTTACAACACATTTTTCTATTAAGATGTTCGATCTACAGGGTGTCAGAAAAATTATTATAGTATAATAATATATATATATATATATATATATATATATATATATATATATATATATACAGTAGAACTTGGATAATTCGAACCCCTAGGGACCGATAAAATAGTTTGAATTATCCAAACTTCGAATTACAAAAGTTTTTGAAAATTAAGGGTTAAAAATCGAACTTCATATTTTCACAATTTTTAATTTAAAAAAAAAATAAATTTTACTTAAAGAAAAACAAACATTTCATAAATTGATGATAACCTACATGAGTAATAAATAATTTATCAAAAAAGTAAAAATAAAAGTCAATTGTTTTGAAAAAAGTCCTGTAAAGGAGGAATTCCAAAGTCCTTGGCAATTTCAGATTTTTTCTTTAATCCTTTTTCAACTTCTTTAATCGCTGCTATTTTCTCTGACAACGTTTAAGTTTTATTACTTCTAGGCTTCGACATCTTAAATCAACAACTCACTGACTGCACTGTACACTAGAAATTCAAGGCACAAACATTACAACAGATCTAGGCGGTGACTGACTTATAATTGATTAAAAAATAAAGATGGGAGCGATGGTGGGAGGGAATTCTAGGATAAAACGACAGGATGGTGTTCGAATTAAAGAAGATTTCGAATTATCGAAGTTCGAATTATTCATGCTCCACTGTATATATATATATATATATATATATATATATATATATATATATATATACATATCTATATATATATATATATATATATACATATCTATATATATATATATACATACATTTTAACTGAAGTAATTTTCGGTATCTAGTTGGATGAATCCATGAAACATAAAAAACTCTTCCATGAGTGCAACCTTAATCATGATAAAAGTGCTACAACCCTCATCATGCTCCTCTCTGAAGTTATACGGCCTGGTATAAGAAAGCTGTGTTGAAGTTGACCGAGCAGGAAGTTGAAGCCCAAGTAGCCGAAGCCCAACCCCGGAGGATCTGTAACTGGCAGAACAAATATTTGTCGACCGATTCAATTTCCTAACCCGAGAAAAGGATTTCTCCAAGTAGATACTTCTATCTACTTCCACAAACCAATCACAAATCATTTATTTCGGATTTGATCTCTTAAAATATCACACTAGTATTTCTAAAGTCACACAACTCAAAATAAAACTCAACTGAAAATGTGTCACTCTTGTAGAGGGAATTGGATTAAGCCAGAAAGAGTGACACAAGTGCCCTCTGGTCTACAAGCTCTGAAGCTAGGTACATACAGTTTTGATTGTTGATAATGAGATATTTACCGTGTCTTTCACAGTCATAACTAAAATACACCGATCTTTGAGTAGTGTAGTAGTAGTAAAGTAAATTTTATTATATACATATACAAATAATAAGTACTTGAGAAATTTACATAAGCTTGGATATAATCCGTCAGCTAAGCGACACCACATAATATTATATAAATTAAAATAAAATAAAAACAATATATTTGGCCCCAACCAACAGCAAGCGGATGGGAACCCTTCAAGGGAAGACTCGCATCGAAAAAGTGTACTCCACCATCAAACACTGACAATTATTTGTGGAATGTGGATTAGAACATGAACTGGCACGAGCCGGCAATTTTGCTTTTTAAATTTTCTTTGGGGGTAGGAAAAAAAAATATATATAAGAGATTTCAAATAATATAAAAAAAAATAAATAAATAAGTAAACAAAAATGTATCCTTCTCATTCTTGATAATCAAATTTAAAAGCCATTGCCTCTTTAACGTAGTGATATAGTTTTGAGTAGTCCTCGCCGTTCAAATAGTCTATTGCCTGCATGTGGGTTAAACTATTTTTGTGTAAGATGTTTACTCTAATCTCGGACAGGATTGGGCATACAGCTAGGAAATGGATGATATCTTCGGGTTGTTTCATGTTGCAAAGAGAGCAGAGGGCAGTATCATCAGAACTCCAAGGATTGTTGTTCAGGTTTAGGGCTTCTGTTCTCGCTCGCATGATGATCCATATCATTTGAAGGCTGTTAGTGTTGTTGACATTAGACAGCTTACATTCAAATTTAAGAATTTTGTCGTTTGAGTGTAAGTGTGCGGTTGTGAGTCTGTCTTGTAGCATTTTTTCCCTCTTGGTA
>OX328129.1:12139633-12162133 GCA_946811695.1 Gonocerus acuteangulatus | reverse complement strand
ACCATTAGCCTAATGCAGCCTATTATCTCCTGTATAACTGTTGTTTCCTCCCACTCGGGCTCACCATTAGCCTAATACAGCCTATTATCTCCTTTAATAACTGTTGTTTCCTCCCACTCGGGCTCACCATTAGCCTAATGCAGCCTATTATCTCCTTTAATAACTGTTGTTTCCTCCCACTCGGGCTCACCATTAGCCTAATACAGCCTATTATCTCCTTTAATAACTGTTGTTTCCTCCCACTCGGGCTCACCATTAGCCTAATGGAGCCTATTATCTCCTTTAATAACTGTTGTTTCCTCCCACTCGGGCTCACCATTAGCCTAATACAGCCTATTATCTCCTTTAATAACTGTTGTTTCCTCCCACTCGGGCTCACCATTAGCCTAATGCAGCCTATTATCTCCTTTAATAACTGTTGTTTCCTCCCACTCGGGCTCACCATTAGCCTAATGGAGCCTATTATCTCCTTTAATAACTGTTGTTTCCTCCCACTCGGGCTCACCATTAGCCTAATGCAGCCTATTATCTCCTTTAATAACTGTTGTTTCCTCCCACTCGGGCTCACCATTAGCCTAATGGAGCCTATTATCTCCTTTAATAACTGTTGTTTCCTCCCACTCGGGCTCACCATTAGCCTAATGCAGCCTATTATCTCCTTTAATAACTGTTGTTTCCTCCCACTCGGGCTCACCATTAGCCTAATGGAGCCTATTATCTCCTTTAATAACTGTTGTTTCCTCCCACTCGGGCTCACCATTAGCCTAATACAGCCTATTATCTCCTTTAATAACTGTTGTTTCCTCCCACTCGGGCTCACCATTAGCCTAATGCAGCCTATTATCTCCTTTAATAACTGTTGTTTCCTCCCACTCGGGCTCACCATTAGCCTAATGCAGCCTATCGATTTGAGTAATGACTTTTTGTATTTACTCGGAATATTTTTTGACGATTTCCTACAGTAATTCCTGGGTTTAATTGGATTAATATGGTTTTCCTTCATGGTACCTTTCTGAGTATTTCTGTTACAACTAACTAAATCCATCATAATTTCTTCTAACCATACATCGAAACCGTATTTAAGAACTCTCTTCATTTTTTTTTTTTTTAAAGGCGCATCTACATCTATGTCATTAGCGCCGATATCCAGGGTGCAGCGAGGAATTTTACCACCGAGCCGTGGGATGATAAAATTCCTGCTGGAGGTTGGGAATCGAACCCACCATCTCCCGCTTATGAACCCAAGGCGCTAGCCATTAGACCACGGGAGACCCCTCTTAATCCTTATTTTAAACAGAGTAGGGCAAAAATCAACTAAATGATTGACAAATCGATTAAATTTTACTTATGAATAATCAATCATACAATAAAATAAGTTAATCACAACTCGAGTTGATCATTAATCATAGGTCATATTAATAATATGTGAAGCTAGTCATCACACAATCATTGATAGTCTGTACTAATGAAAAGAGACATTTTAGTAATACTCTTCAATCCCATTACAGCATAAAATGCCAAAAATGGATTTGGTCTACTTTTGCTCTAAACCCTCCATATAGTGATTGAGGAAAATTACGAATATAACCACTTCACTTTTATGAGGAAACGTTTTGATATTTCCTCACCTTGTCAGGTTGTTCAGAGCTGTGAAATGATCTCATCTATTATATAAAAATGAATCGCTAAATGTGTTGGTAAGCGCAAATCTCGAGAACAACTGAACCGATTTCGCTAATTCTTTATTTATAATATTCCTTGAAGTATGAGGATGGTTCTTACGGAGAGAAAAATTAAAAAAATTGACTGAAAAAGTCTAAAAACAACACTTTTCGGGTCTTTTTCGCTTCCTTAACGCAAATTCATTTTTAAATAAAAACATATGTTCTCAATTATAATATTTTTAGCAGTTAACGTATTTGTATATCTATTATATAAAAATGAATCGCTAAATGTGTTGGTAAGCGCAAATCTCGAGAACAACTGACCCGATTTCGCTAATTCTTTTTTTATAATATTCCTTGAACTACGAGGATGGTTCTTACGGAGAGAAAAATTAATAAAATTGCCTGAAAAAGTCTAAAAATAACACTTTTCGGGTCTTTTTTGCTTCGTTAACGCAAATTCATTTGGAAATAAAAACATATGTTCTCAATTATAATATTTTTAAGAGTTTTAAGAACTCTCTTAATCCTTATTGTAAACAGAGTAGGGCACAAATCAACTAAATGATTGACAAATCGATTAAATTTTATATATGAATAATCAATCATACGATAAAATAAGTTAATCACAACCCGAGTTGATCATTAATCGTAGGTCATATTAATAATATGTGAAGCTAGTCACCATACAATCATTGATAGTCTGTACTAATGATTAACATGACTAACGTTGTAAATACTCTCAGTATTAGGCTAATATCTACTTGTTTACACATACTATCTATACATTGGGCTTTGGAATTCCTTCATGAACCAGTTAATCAACGATCATAAATCATGGCTTTTTTAATTGAGTAAGGTTAGTCTGTAATCATTAATCATTATTCATCAATCATAAAGGCTAAAAAGAAATTAGTCGTCACTCATTAGTCATGGAGAAATATGATTGATCAATCATCAATCGTTATTTACATTCAGAATACTCATTTAATCATTAGTCATGAAATTAATCACAGTTTGCCCTACTCTGATTGTAAATAATCTGCCATCTTGGAGAAGATGAAAGGTAACTTTTATAAAGAAAAAATAACTCCTTTTTAATTTGATGAATACAATAGTCCATCTCTGCTTGGTGGTAATAAGTACCAAATTATTTTGATAGCAATGCCCTTCTGATTATTTAACCATGAAACCTTCTAAGGAGCTCGAGAAGTGGCGGATGAAGTTGGTGTCGACTAATCGTTCGTCGTCTGTAAGATATTGATAAAAGTCCGACTCGCAGGAACTGCATCATCTTAGCGCGGTTCCGTTCTAATCTCTAGACTCACTTAAAATGATTAAAATAGAAGCTGTTATTATTTTGGGTCCACATTTCTAGAAAGCATGAAGATTAGATAGTTAGCCGTCGAGGTGATAAGTAAAGATGGAATGGTTGGGATTCGGCTAAAGAAATCTCAATACGATTTTTGTTAAAAAATCTATATTTAGGACGTTTCAGCTACTCATTGGTAGCCTTCGTCAGCATTGAAAGTGCCGGGAGGCAGAGGAGGACCAAAGTTGACAGTTCCATCTTTACTTTCAAGAAAGGTCTTATTTACGATTTTACCTGGATAGGCCAACCCGCCCTAGGAAGGCCCCCGCTAGGCAGTTGAAAAGCTATATCTTGGAAATCCATATCTCTAAGATTAAATTGTTTTTCTTATTTTTCTTAAACTGATTTATTATCAAATACACTATCCAACTATAAGCAGTTAAAAAATAACAAGGAATAAAAACAGACAAAAAGAACAGTTCGAATAAGCGAAATCAATTACTTTAAAGTTTTAAGCACTTATTTCTCCGATTGACATCGTCTAATCAAAACTTTCATCAGAACCTTTTTTGTAGAGCATTTAGTAAGCTTTATAATGGTATTCTTCCGTTTCCCAAAATTCTCAACCTTTTTCGAGATATTAAGGAAGGTATACAAAGTTACCAAAACTTTTTATGTCTGTTAATAAAATATTTTATTCTAACCATTCCTTAACTCCAAACGTAACACAAAGTTCAACATATTAGTTTTAATGAAAGTAGAACATGCAGAAAATGTTTCAACTGAATCCCATGATTCTAAGTACCCAAACCAAAAACGATATTCAAAAACTATTTTTCCAATTTTCTCGAAAACGGTTAAAGCTATCGCCTTGAAAATGGTTTCATTCGTTTTCCTAGCCCAAGAAGCCTATAAAACGAGTGCTTACAACCTTATGAACTCAAAAACGTAAGCGTTACGCCCCAAACGGATTTTGCTGGTTAACGAACTTGACCTTTCAAATTGGACGACGGATTTTTGTACCAAATTTCATCAATATCGGACCATTCATCTTCTTCCTAGAGAGCGAACACACAAATATATATATATATATATATATATATATATATATATATATATATATATATATATATATATAGGTATACATATATTTCGCCCCAAACGCCATCTTCCAGTGGACGGATTTTGCTGGTAACTTGACCTTTCAAATTGGACGACGAATTTTTGTACCAAATTTCATCAAAATCGGACCATTCGTCTTCTACCTAGAGAGCGAACAGGCAAATACATATATATATATATATATATATATATATATATATATATATATATATATATATTTAGATGGAACGGCATTTTTCTCCAGCGGTGGTATTCCTCCTCACTTCTTCCCGGGTTCCGGGAAGAAGTGAGGAGGAGTACCACCGCTGGAGAAAAATGCCGTTCTATCTAAAAATACTATCCCAGCGACGAAAAATAACATCAAACATATATATATATATATATATATATATATATACATATATATATATATATATATATATATATATATATATATATATACAAATTTGAACCACCATCATTTTCGGTCTCTAGGGGTTCTGAAACGCAAAATTTTCTAGTCGGCACTTCTGGATTGCGTCATGAGATCAACGTTATAAGCGGGGTTCCTCCATATGGGGGAGGCAGGAACCGCGCTAAAAACGAAACTGCTAAAATGATCGCAGGTATGAATTATGTTCATTGTGCAAAAATGATCTATTTCTGAGTTTTGTCGTAAGGTTTGGTGAAAAATGATCTATTTCTGAGTTTTGTTGTAAGGTAAGGTGAAAAATTAATATTGTACGAGAATTATCAGCGTTCTTGGTTCCGACAGGATAAGACGGAGAAACCACGACACTTGCTTTGCTAGCTTACTCCCGATAACAGCTTTCCTCACTAACTTGTGGTCCTCGGGACCTATGCATTATAGCTTCCTCAATCGGAGTGATAACACAACTGCTGAAAACTATTGTCAGCAAATTAATAAAAAACTGGTACATTTGTGCCCAGTCTTATCCTTCTTCATGACAACACACACCCACAAGTCGCTTAGTTGACGCTAACATGAATTCATGAGTTGGTTCAGAAAGCTTGACCACGTCCACTATACTCAGCGGATCTTTCATTGACAGAGTTCAATATCTCTGAAAATGTTTGCGGAAGAAACAGCTCAGAATTAAGGGTGGTGTCGGAACTTTATTTAGGAAGCTTCTCGTTTATTCAAGAAATAATTATTATTATTGATTATTTTATGCATCGCTTTGGTAGCGATGTGCATTTTCTTCAATACGTTTCGGTAGAGGGCAACATAAATTGGTCTGTTAGCTCATCTTTTCATATGTTTGCTATGCTTTTGTGAGAAAGTTTTGGCTTGGTATTCGTTCAGGTGTTATATTTTATCGTAGATGTTTATGTTCTTTAAATGTTTGAGTATTGTGTCAATATGGCGGCTGTCATCTCCAAGGAGTTCTGTCATGTCATATGGTATATCTAGATTACGTCTTAAGTAGCACTCAGTCAGTATATGTTTGATTGTGAGGTCTGTGTTGCATGATCGACATTTTGGTTTGTCCGTATTTGTCATTAGATATTCGTGAGTCAGACGGCTGTGGCCAATGCGTAGTCTTGCTACTACCACTTCTTCTCGCCGTGATTTTCTATATGACGAAGGCCAATCTTTAACTGTAGACTTCACTGTCCTTAATTTGTTTTCTGTAGTGTTAGTCCAGTCTAGTTGCCAATTATTTAAGATAGTTTGGTCAGTGTACCTTGATGCGTCTTTGTAATATGACTCAAGTGGTTGGTAAGTTTCTTTTTCCGTTACAAGTTTAGCATGTCGGTCCACATTTGTACTTAGTCCTAAGTTTTGGTGTCCTGGTAGCCACCATAGTGTTACATGTTTACCGTAAGTTCGTAAGTTATGAATTTGTTCTTTTATTTCCGGGCAAGTAGGATGTGTGGAGTATAAGTTTTGTAAACAATTCAGCGAGCTCAAAGAGTCACTGCAGATGATTATGTGTGTTAGGTGTGATGATGGGACGTTATTCAATGCGAGGAGAATGGCATGCAGTTCCGCTCCAAGAATGCTGAAGCAAGGAGGGAGTTTTTGGCTGTGTACTTCATCTTCCATGATTGCAGCAGCTCCTACGCCGTTTCTTGTTATTGACCCGTCAGTGTAGAGAAACATGCTGTTTTTGTGTTCAGAAGTCAGTTTTGTAAAGTATTGTTTGTATAGCAAATTTGACATGGGGTTTGTCTTCTTGAATTTTGTCAGTGTTATGTCTATGTTAAAATTTTGTATTGTCCATGGTGGTGTTATTGAATGATTGTGTGTTTTTACACGTGGAATTACCAAGCCAAAATTTTCTTCGATTTCCTTACATCTAATAATAAAAGGTCGGATATGATTTCTTTTTTGTTCATAATCTTCCAAGTACGTATTTTCTATTATACCACTAACACATGAAGTAGGAGGAAAAGCCTTTATTTTACAAAAATATCTCTTTAATAGAATGTTTCTCCTTATATGTAAAGGAGGTTCTCCTGCCTCTGCAAGTAAACTCATTACCGGACTAGACCTGAATGCACCTAGCGATAATCGAATACCGGTGTTGTGTATTATGTTGAGCATGTTAAGAGTAGTGGGTTTAGCAGACGAGTACGCAACGCATCCATAATCCAGGATAGATCTGGTGAAACTACGATAGACGGTTAGCATTACTTTCCTGCTTGCTCCCCATTTCGTATTACCAAGAACTCTCAAAATATGTAATGATTTTTTACATCTAGTGACAAGTTCTTTTAGATGGGGAACCCATGTTAGGTGACTGTCAAAGTGTAAGCCAAGAAATTTAATCACATTTGTTTGAGGGACTATTGTATTGTGTATGTGTAGTTGATAATTTGTGTCTCGTCGTTTTCTCGTAAAAAGAATTGACTTTGTCTTGTCTGTAGAGAATTTAAGTCCAAGTTTTGTCGTCCAATGTTCGAGTGAGTGAATTGTTTCTTGTATTCTATTCTGTAATTCTTCAACTGACTTTGCCGAATAGAATATGAGTAGATCGTCGACATATAGACAGTACTGTACATCGGGAGGAATAAATTCTCTGACAGAATCCATTGCTATGAGGAACAGTGTTGTGCTTAATACACTCCCCTGTGGAACGCCTATTTCTTGTTTAAAGACATCTGAAATACATGCTCCATTTCGAACTCTAAATGTTCTGTTCGAGATAAACCCGTTTATAAATTTAAGCGCATTTCCTCGAACACCCCATTCGTAGAGTTTAGAAATAATTACTCTTTGCCATACTGTGTCGTACGCCTTGTGTATGTCAAATGAGATTGCCATCGTTGACTTCTTATTCAAGAACGAGTCGACTATATTAGATTCCAATCTGACGAGATGATCTGAGGATGAGTGGAATTTTCTAAAACCACACTGATATGGGGATAATAGATTTTCTTTTTCCAGTACCCAAAGCAATCTCTTATTGAGCATTTTTTCGAATACCTTGCAGACACAGCTGGTTAGAGAAATTGGTCTGTAGCTTGCAATGTCAGATTTATCTTTATTAGGTTTAAGTATCGGAATAACGATGCTATTAGTCCAACATTCAGGGACATTTCCTGAAGCATATATTGAGTTCATAACATGCAATAGTTGGATGAGACAGTTGTTCGGTAAGTGCTTGAGCATTGAGTATGTTATATTGTCTGGTCCTGGTGAGCTGTCTTTAGCGTTTTGTAGTGCGTGCTGGAGTTCGTTGAGGCAGAATGGTTCGTTTAGGCAGTTTATTTCATTCTGAGTGATTTCGAAGGTAAATTCGTTACGTATCATGTAGTCTTCATACGCGTCGTCGTTTTGTGGAGCCTTCGATATGTCTCTGAAGTGTCTGCCGAGGGTATTCGTGATGTCGGTAGTGTCAGTTAGTATTGTGTTATGGATTTTCAGTCCTGATATGGGTCTTCTATACTTTTTTTTAATAATTTTATTTAGAGTATCCCATATCGTTTTAGTCTGTGTTTGTGAGTTTACTGTTGTCAAGAAGTCTATCCAACTTTGTCTTTTGCTCTCTATTATTACATGTCGGCAGATAGCTTTTGCCTTTTTATATTTAATTAAGAACTCAGTGCTAGGATTTCGCCTGAATTTGTTAAGAGCATAGCGTTTTTCTTTTACTGCTTGTTTGCATCGTTCATTCCACCAAGGGACAGGAATCTGATTCGTAATGGTCTTAGTTTTTGGAATGGAAGTTTCGGCTGCTTGAGTGATGAGTTCATTGAAGTCTTGTATATTGTTAATGTAATTATTTTGTAGTTTGTTTGTAATGTATTCTTGGAATCCTAACCAGTCTGCCTTTTTTATGTTGAGTCTAGTTATTGTTTCGAAACGGTCTGGTTGACTCTCGATTTCTATTACAATTGGAAAATGGTCACTATTTAATGGGTCTTGGTTTACAGTCCAAGTAAGTCTAGGGAAGATGTCTGCAGAGCATGTCGTTACGTCAATGTTAGAGTAAGTACCAGTACGAGGGCATAAATGAGTAGGGGAGTCATCGTTCAGGGGTATTAGGTCATTTTTGTCTAATATGGTTTCAATGATTCTGCCTTTTGTGTTGGTCGTAGTGGAGTTCCATAGTGTACTGACTGCGTTTATGTCACCAAGGAAAATGAGAGGTCGGGGAAGTTGGGTCAGTAAGTTATCCAGTTCAACTGGGTCGATCCTATCACTTGGTGGAAGGTAGATGTTACAGATAGTCATTCGAAAGGGAGAGTGTACTGTACAAGCTACTGCCTGCAATGTAGTTCTGATTCTCAGAGGTTCGCTATAAACCGTGTCGTTGACAAATATGGCAACACCACCAGATGCTTTTACACCCAATGTATAATCATGCCTATATGAAGAGAAACCTCTTAATGTAATGTTTTTGTCAGGGGTTGTGTGAGTCTCTTGAAGGGTTAAAATTTTGAAATGTTTCGATCTCACTAGGTACTTCAGGTCATCTATATGCTTTTGTAGTCCATTAATATTCCATTGCAGAATCAGTATTCAGTTCTAAAGCGTTTTTGTATACCATACTTTTTGCAAAACAAGTTAAGAGAAATGGATAGGTATGTCAATAGCATATAGTTGAGCGATACAGACCGATGTTTATAGTACTTTACTCGTAGACTCAAATTAGAGAAGTGACCCTTGAAATAGCTTTTGAATGTTCTTTTCGTCACTGTAAAGCAGCAACAGTGATACTCAATTGCCCCTATAAGTATAAAAGGGCCTAGGTACGTAAGTCTATAGTAATTTCCGGTATATGAAATGAGCTTTTGTCGATCCTTACTTAAGCCTGTATCTATCTGATTAAGACAGTCAAAATGTGCATTGAATTTCTTTATTCCAAGTGAAAAGCTTGGATTGCAATAACAAACATTCCTGAGAAAGTCATAATTAAAGATATTATCTATGCATATTTTGTCCATACAATCATATGTAGTGGGTAGGTTAGTACTTTGAAAGATTATGAATAATATAACCAAAATATTCATATCCGAGCATTTATTAAGTTTGATGAGGGACAATCCTCTGATAGCTACTTTTAGTGAGTTTAGAAGTGTAAGCATAAGAATCGGAAAGTTATTTGAGAAGAAAAAACAAACGATTAAACCGAAAATGAATGAATAAATAAAGAATTCTTTGACTCTTCTTCTTTTGAATTTTAACGAGGTAAAGAGTGATTGTAGTAGGAAAAGTACGTACATATACAGAGTTAGATGTCTCATTTGTTTTTCGTTTGATTCTTTGTCCTCACTCTAGTTTTTGGAGGTGTTTTCGAAAAACCTAGTACGTCTTTTGAGCTTACCAATTTTACATCGCCCTCTACCGAAACACCGTGGTTTTTCCCACTGGTGCTTTTGGAGTTCGATGGAATATCATCACGGTTCTTGCTTGGGATGCGTTGTTGTGTCGTCTTCTCCTGGCGTGGGATTTCCTTCTTGTTATCATCCATGGATATTTCATTATCCGTGGTCCTTGGATTTTCAGAAGTTTGAATCGGACTGTTTACGTATGCTTGTCCCAACATTCTTGAAGTGATTATGGACATCTGTTCTTGTAGTATTGTTAACTGTGTTTTTATTACCTCTAGCTCTTCATTTATTCAAGAGAACATGGCTTCTACACTTCAGAAATTAATTTAGGAAGCTTCTCGTTTATTCAAGAGAACATGGCTTCTACACTTCAGAGATTAATTTAGGAAGCTTCTCGTTTATTCAAGAGAACATGGCTTCTACACTTCAGAGATTAATTTAGGAAGCTTCTCGTTTATTCAAGAGAACATGGCTTCTACACTTCAGAGATTAATTTAGGAAGCTTCTCGTTTATTCAAGAGAACATGGCTTCTACACTTCAGAGATTAATTTAGGAAGCTTCTCGTTTATTCAAGAGAACATGGCTTCTACACTTCAGAGATTAATTTAGGAAGCTTCTCGTTTATTCAAGAGAACATGGCTTCTACACTTCAGAGATTAATTTAGGAAGCTTCTCGTTTATTCAAGAGAACATGGCTTCTACACTTCAGAGATTAATTTAGGAAGCTTCTCGTTTATTCAAGAGAACATGGCTTCTACACTTCAGAGATTAATTTAGGAAGCTTCTCGTTTATTCAAGAGAACATGGCTTCTACACTTCAGAGATTAATTTAGGAAGCTTCTCGTTTATTCAAGAGAACATGGCTTCTACACTTCAGAGATTAATTTAGGAAGCTTCTCGTTTATTCAAGAGAACATGGCTTCTACACTTCAGAGATTAATTTAGGAAGCTTCTCGTTTATTCAAGAGAACATGGCTTCTACACTTCAGAGATTAATTTAGGAAGCTTCTCGTTTATTCAAGAGAACATGGCTTCTACACTTCAGAGATTAATTTAGGAAGCTTCTCGTTTATTCAAGAGAACATGGCTTCTACACTTCAGAGATTAATTTAGGAAGCTTCTCGTTTATTCAAGAGAACATGGCTTCTACACTTCAGAGATTAATTTAGGAAGCTTCTCGTTTATTCAAGAGAACATGGCTTCTACACTTCAGAGATTAATTTAGGAAGCTTCTCGTTTATTCAAGAGAACATGGCTTCTACACTTCAGAGATTAATTTAGGAAGCTTCTCGTTTATTCAAGAGAACATGGCTTCTACACTTCAGAGATTAATTTATTCCTTTCCTAGTTATTGATGAGAATTATTTCAATTATTTTTTTTTTTGGTGTTTGAATTAAATTGTAGCGTGCTAGTACTGAATCAACAGTGCCCGGCGGCCGTGATTGCTAAGGCATGAGCAATCCTTGCCTAAGGTCGCAGGACTTTTTCCTACAAGGAGATGGTGGTTTTTCTTTCAAAAAATGGAAAGACACCCTAATCCTTCAAGGTTATTATCCAGAGTATTCATTTTTCCCAATTACAGATAGGTAAGTCGAATTATTACCTCGATATGATCGGTTTATCGAAAGTTGACTGTATTACAAACGCTTTAGCGGTGACTGAAAAAAAAAAAACGTTACAAAAAGTGTCCGCTGGCGTTCGCGCATGCGCAGTGGCCATGTGCGAAAAAGAAGACTATATGTGTCACAAAAAAGTGTTCGTTGGCGTTCGCGTATGCGCTGTGGCGTTCGCGCATGCGCAGTAGCCATGAACGAAAAAAAATAATATATGTTATACAGTACATTACATTGCTTTGTCGGTTGGACCTAATGCATATTTATGTTCCTGAATTTGAGCAAAGGCTCTAAACGAAATATTTTTTTATTAATTTTAATTAAATGTTTAATGATTTCTTATATTTGTATTGATTGTTCTATTTCAGACCGAGAGGACCAGTCGATTCTGTGTACGGGTGAATCCGGTGCCGGTAAGACAGAGAACACCAAGAAGGTAATCCAGTACTTGGCCTACGTTGCAGCATCCAAGCCTAAATCCTCCAGTACACCGCACACGGTGAGTAGCTTACTGATAGTATTATCAATATCCTTATCAGATAATATCATCTTTATCTATGCCCTTATCACAGCCATCACCACCGAGGGTGCACTTCTCCTTTACAGTCCTCTTTGGAGCCAAGAGTTTCTAGTCAACATTTTTGATGTATTTTTTGTGTAAGACAAAGTAATGCATGCAGTATTTAGTTGAAGTACTTAGTGGATGGTTTTTATGCCTATTTTTGTGTAAGCGTTGCTGCTTGTATTACAGTGGTAGCATTTGTCATAGTGGGGCGCTGAAAAAAAAAGTCCTAGGTTCTTTTATCACGTTTGCCTTTGCTAGCACATTCCGACTAACATTGCCTATCTGAAAAAAAAAAAAAAAAACCTAAATGTCTCCTTGGTCTTTTTCTCCAACCCTAGGCATTTTTTAGTGCTGAAGATGGTTGCTAAAGTGCAGCCGAAACGTCTAATATAGATTTGTACCTGAGGATCTGAAGGTTTTTTCTCCTAGCCGAATCCCAATCATCCCTTTAGTTTATATCACCTCAACGGCTAACTATCTCCATCCCAATTATATAATTGAGTTGCATAATTAAAGTGCAAACTTCCTAAGAAGCGATTAAAAAAAAATAAAATAAAAACGAATGCAGTTAGGAATTTCACAAGAAACTCCTGATAAGTTTTGAAATATTTTGATACCGACAAAGCGAACAATTAACATTGAAACGGTTTTTTGCATGCTCTCTGATAAAGCTGCCTCCTTATCTAATCTAGCTAAATGCACTCCAACCTTTATCTCCACATACTGTGCGAACTATTGAACAGAATTTGCAAGCGAAGGATAAATATTTTAAAGAATAAACGAAATAAACAATATTATGTAGAAAATCCAAAATTTTGCTATTGTAATAATAGAAAATTAACACCATTAGCAAATACTTGTACATTTTTAGTCCGAAACCACAAAATTCAGTTAGAGATGATAGATAACAATAAGCATAACTTTTAAAATTATGCCACAAAAGCTTTTATTTAAGTTTAACTTCCGTTATTATTAACACAGAATTTGTCACAAATATTTTGGGGGGTAACCTGTAGATAATCATCTACAGGTTACCACCCTTATATTCGTACATAGAACATTCGTATTTCGAAGCACTGTACTCAAGCTCCATGATTTCACGATGCTCAGAACCCTAACAACGTAGCCACCATCAAGCTCCATGATTTCACGATGCTCAGAACCCTAACAATTTAGCCACCATCAAGCTCCATGATTTCACGATGCTCAGAACCCTAACAACTTAGCCACCATCAAGCTCCATGATTTCACGATGCTCAGAACCCTAACAACTTAGCCACCATCAAGCTCCATGATTTCACGATGCTCAGAACCCTAACAACTTAGCCACCATGAGGACTATTGAACGACGGATCATGAATTGATAAAACATACAAACAGTGATATGGAGAACCAGTAGATGCAAGAATCACATTTAAAGGATTGACAGAAAATGAATAAAACCAAATACATTTAATACTGTAGTGCACGCATTTATTGCTGCTGTTAAGTTTTTCTTGTTGCTTTTGCGTCCTTGCGGTTGAATATATCAATCTAAAATTTTGTTTTATATATATGGAGGGTTCAGAGCACAACTAGACCAATTCCATGTTACATAGTTTACAGAAAATGAGTATTATGCATATTAATTGCGGAGACGTATAAATCCTATTGACCAGTATAAGTCATAAAAAGATTTGAACTTAAGGACTGTTTTTAATTTTAAATATCACAGATATTATTTATGTTTAGCCTTGTTTATAAAATAGTTATAACTTGGACTTGGCTTCCTAGTGCTCTGAAAACAAATAAGATTGACTTCCAGATGTGTAGTAAGAACTGCTACAAGTGGCAGAATAATGAAGTTAGGACTTAGTCTCCTGTAGCACTGAAAAGAGCCATTTTAGTAATACTTTTCAATCTCATTTACTATCACTAAATCCATCATAATTTCTTCTAACCATACATCGAAGCCGTATTTAAGAACTCTCTTAATCCTTATTGTAAACAGAGTAGGGCACAAATCAACTAAATGATTGACAAATCGATTAAATTTTACTTATGAATAATCAATCATTCGATAAAATAAGTTAATCACAACTCGAGTTGATCATTAATCATAGGTCATATTAATAATATGTGAAGCTAGTCATCACACAATCATTGATAGTCTGTACTAATGAAAAGATACATTTTAGTAATACTCTTCAATCTCATTACAACATAAAATGCAAAAAATGGATTTGGTCTACTTGTGCTCTAAACCCTCCCTACAATGATTGAGGAAAATTATGAATATAACCACTTCACTTTTATGAGGAAACTTTTTGATATTTCCTCACCTTGTCAGGTTGTTCAGAACTGTGACATGATCTCATTATTTATAAGAATCAAGCAATGAAATATAAAGGATTATATTTCTAGATTAATTAATTGAATTTATGAATACTAATCAAGGTGGTTTAAGCCATTTTTGGATAGACATGCATTTGACATGGACTTGTTGCACCACATGTTCTCCGTTTTCGCCCTCATTATTTGATGTATTATAGTAATTAACCACTTTATGTTGATAAATATTAATTATCTCGTGTTAATTTGGGGTTTTAAATTATACGTACTTGTGCCCAAATAAAGACACAAAATGTTATTGATATGAGTTTCGTTCCTTCAGTTTTAAAACCTGTCGGCCTTTTAGTCCTTGTCCTTATTGTGTGTTGAAGATATTTGATAAACTGCACTTATCTCTGATGCATTTCTTACGTGACCTCGTTAGCAATGGCGGCCTGCATGGGATATGGATTGATTGCTGCATATTAAAAATAACGCGATTCCTTAACGAATAGGATTGTCGCATTATGGACAGAAGTAACAACTGCTCGCCCCACTTGTAGGATATTAGTGCAAAGCTCTCTACGGGTTACCATCCTTATTTACACGAGCTTAGTAATCGCAAGTTACGTGCATACAGTTTTTTTGTTTAGTGGCAAGGGACAAGTGAATAGAAATGGATTCTATTTACTAATCGACTAGTAAGTTCCCTCACCACCATTCTACAACGCAATTCTCCCTTGTCACATCGTGTAAACAACCCAACAAGTGTTTAGTGACAATTTAGTTACTGGACGGACCGAACTGAACGCACTTGCCCACTACCTGTGAACGAGAATTTGTCACTTGCTTCAAAGCCAGCTTCATGAGAGGGACAAGCACTTATGACAAGTACTGGACACGCCAGTTGCATGAAGGATATAAGTCGACGGGGATCCGAAATTTGGTGATTTTTATGAATGTTATTTCTACTTATAGTAAGTGTAGATTGAGGATGCCGGATTCATGCAATTTTTCAGTTTTCAAAGATCTGCAAATTGAGAAAGTTTAATTCTTTTATCAGCTCTTGATATGGGTGATTATCAGAAAGATTAAAAACGCAGCAAAAAGCCCTCACGCCCACCGGAAACCTATTTTTTGTAACCATTGATCAACAGTTAAGGGGTTCATGATTTTTTTTTATACTTTTTCCTCTTCTTCAGAGGTTATTGTTATCAGTGTGAAAACCTCTTTCGCGTGATGTGCCTTATCAGTAGCATTCATTTTCCCTATGTTCCTTCATAAGTGATAAAGTAGGCATCCTCTGCCTTCTGCATTCCTGTTTCTTCCTGTACGGGCTTGAATCAACATTGAAACTTTTTCATTAGTACCTTCCCGATACCCCAAGCTAGACATCTTTTTTTGTATGAAGGTTTTTGAATGAAATGGCGCGATTTTTTAACGCGAGGGAATTTCCGATGGACAATATAAGGAATTCTGTTGTCAAGAAAATTCCATCCGCAATCGTTCGCCATCTGAAGATATTGGAAAATCTAAGATGGCTAAGGGGTTTCTGCATGAACTGAACTACAACCAACAAGACGGCAGGCAGGAAATCTTTTTAAAGCTCAAAAGTGATGAGTTTCCCCGTGGCCTAGTAACGTTTGAGGATAATGTATACGACATTTTGTATGTCGTAGGAGTAAGGAACCGATGAGAGACGTATCCGGCCAGTTAAGCCTCTAACCTATCCCACCTACGCATCAGAAAGATGCGGATGCACCTCGCAAGCCCCCGCAAATGCGCCACCTCTTGTATGTCACAGGCTTTCGGATGCACCTCGCAAGCCCTCGCAAATGCGCCTTCTCTCGTATGTCACAGGCTTGCGGATACATCCTAGGAAATGGATGCCTACTCATCGTGCTTCTAACCCGAGGCAGTTGGTCGCCAAAGCTATGGAGCTTCCAACACACGCCATTACGTCTGTGGCCGGCGAAGGACATAGTGTCACCCAAACTGAAGTATCAGATTTTGGACTCACGTTTCATTAAGGCGTCGTTCACACTGGAGTGATGTATGATACAGGATATATCATAAGCGATATGGCGCGACGATTTATCGCTAGGAAGGTTCAGACAGCAGGCGATAAATCGGCGCACTCTGTGGTATAAAAATATGGTGGGAACACAATTCTCACTACTTCAGTTGCAAATATTAGCTGAAGTGAGGAAGAGGTTCTAGTGGCTTACTGGTTCAGGCGTAGGATGAGAAGGAAATACTGGCTGCATCCCTACAACCTTAGCAACGAGCAGTATAGCTAGGCTATTGTATCTAGAGACCTTTCTCAACATGAAGCAAAATTCAGAATAGAATTTTTTATAGAATGAATCCTGTGTCTTTTATTTCAGAAGAAATTTCCCTCCATGCAGCCCTAGTAACATCTGACTTGCTATATGCGGTAATTGAATAGTTCCAAAGGCACTAACGAGCTTTCGCTAAATTAATGAAAGAAATCACAGAACTGTCTTCTCTTTTTCCTGGCGTGTTCGCAGCTAAGAATATCGTACGAAACTAATCGCTGGAGAGACCGACAAGTGGCACATCGAGAGATATGATGATTTTGTCTGTGCCTGTCGGGGATCGCATGTCGCTTACGATACATTGTCTTATCTTATATCGCTCCAGTATGAACGACGCCTAAGTCCTAGAACGGGCGCAGGCTCCTCTGTCCCCGCGTTCCGAGCGATATTATACGACAATTGAAACTCTTTAAATAGTTGTTTCAAAATCGGCTTTCGAAGCTTAAAAATGATTCGAGGGTTTTTGCCATCGGTGTTTAGCGACACCATGGTCATCTCAATTCGGGTTAATTTAAGTTGTAAATCAACACCGTTTTAGTCCTGATGAAACATAACCCCTGTCGAATCTCAATGTTTAATGTTCCGACTCCATTGCCAGCATTGATTCATTAAACGTACAAGAACACTGAACTGTGTAGGCCGACATGAAACATGTCGAGTCGTTCCAAGCGTTGTCAGTAGCTAATATGCATATAAATTGTAAATAAGCTGTCACTAATGTTGTTCGCCTCTGGTCTTTGGTATTTGCGTAGGTATAAACTGTTTATGTAACATGTAATCAATATCTCCTTATGTGTTGTTTAATTAATTTTAATGATTTGTACATTTTCACCTCATTACATACTTTTTCTTGTCTCTCTATCGTGTCTCTTAACGCACGACGTTCATTCAAATTATTTATTTTCACCAGCTTACTCTATATTTTGTTTATAATATTTTCATTGTATAAAGCCGGTAGACTGCCAAACTACATATTTTGAACTCATTTTAGCGTGTTCATTTACGTTTCATATACTATCGCACAATACAGCAATTAATTGACACCAAGTATAAAAGAAACATGTTTTCAAAGGTGGAGATTTTCGAGCTTCGGTCATGCAGGTTAATAAATTTACATTTTAGCACTTTACGAAGGTACGATCAAGTTCGTGGCAATAAAACAAAAATTCCTATCGTTAACCATGGGCTATCATACTATGGCCGATTTTGCTGTTTAACGAACTCGTTCATTCGTTTAATGTAGGGATCGGTCCGTCTAGAGGAATGGGGGATTTACTCCGAACGCAAAGTACTAATTTCCCCATACCGGCCGCAATTTGTGTCATATTGCAGCGAAACTCGGTAAACGTCATAAAAGAGAAATATGTGTTATGTCATAAAGAGACATATGTGTTGTAAAAATAAACTAAATAGGTCCATTAGAAGGGGGGGGAGCGTTTACTCCGGAAAGAAATTATTAATTTGGCCGTGCGTTGTTTGTACTTCCTTGGAACGAAACTCGGTAGAGAAGTTGCCCTACCCTACTCAATGAGAAACACTTTGTGTGTGTATATATATATATATATATATATATATATATATATAAATATATATATATATATATATATATATAAAATGTATGATAGGTCCATTAAAAGTTGGGTTTACTCTTGAAGAATATCAAATAAAAAATAATAATTGAGCCAGCTGTTCATTAAAACTATAACTAATTCTATTTAACTATATAGATTAATTTAAAGAAATTATACAGGAATATAGCCAGCGCTAACCACTATCTGAGGAACTTACTTAGTTGTGCAGCTCCTGGGTGACGGACTATTTCAAATATAGAAATTAGTTATATTTGCCTCAATTTCTGCGTGCGTTTCAAACGAGTATCATGTTATGCAATTTCTATGAGAAGAGAAAGAACTGATTGTTATGGAAATTGCTACTGGGTTTACAGGGATGTGTGCTACAAACTGGATTTGTACGTAGCTCCAAGCAAATCAGTGATGGAGCGATTTTGGAAAATATTAACTCTCATACCGAACTCTGATAATCTCCAAGATCAACTTTTTTTTTTTTTTTTTTTAATAATTTTATATTCAT
This sequence comes from Gonocerus acuteangulatus, assembly GCA_946811695.1. Classification (NCBI taxonomy): domain Eukaryota; kingdom Metazoa; phylum Arthropoda; class Insecta; order Hemiptera; family Coreidae; genus Gonocerus; species Gonocerus acuteangulatus. The sequence continues at coordinate 12,143,331 of OX328129.1, read as the reverse complement.
TGTGGAGTCAAGCACCAATTAAAAGATTAATTCGAATCAAATATTATGATTAGCAATAATTACTCCATGATAAATAAGAAAAACGAGAAGCAAATATGATCCCATTAATGAGTCATCAAGATGAATACAAATTGCCGATTTCAATCAGATGATAATTAGGATGAGGCGGAAAACAGAAAGCAAAATCCACACATTTTTATCATGTAGCTACTGATATAATCTTTAATTCTTAATACATGTCTGCATTCTCACTTTTATTAATGTTCAACCTAAGGGAGAGATTGTGAAATTCGAGTGATTCACTGATCTTGTCTTGATTAATCTATTTCACTCCTACGTAACGCCTCGGGAGTAGATTACAAGATTTTAAGTACGAGACATAATATGAAAAGAGTCAGTAAATAACTGTTATTACTGATATAATCAGTGAAACTAATACTCGTGGATATGCTAATTGGAGTGAGATATCAACCCAGGAGACCGGACTTCCCACGACTCCTGCTTGGACAGGACTCCAAAAGGAGATGTTGTACCACGCCTGCTATTGGTTGCCGAGGGCTGTCGGTGGTTTGGGATTCGACCAAAGATGGTTACTGCTTCTATCGTAATTCTTGCTTCTAGTATCATTTCACTACATAAGACGTGACTAGACTGGGAATTGCTAGATCCTTGTGGGGATAGACCAAGGACGGTTCTCGCTTTCAAGTATGTCGTAGATAGGAGGTGTATTTGTACCTCGAAAGATTCGGTTGGTTCTAATTCTTTTTTAAATTCGTTGGAATCAAATTGTACCTACTACTTCCCGAAGGACGATTCCATACTTTGCTTTTTGCGTGTGTTCTCCATTCCTCTATGCCGTCGACCCGATGAGCTATCCGGAAGTGCTGACGGAAATGCCAATGTTTTGTCGATAAATAGATTTTCGATACGTTTGGAGTTGAGAAAGTCCTAGAAAATAATATATGAAGAATCATCCAGGTTTTCCGATAATGTCGCATTCAAAACAAAAAGCGAACTCGCTTATATCATTGACTCCACTGTGAGGTTCGAGACGAACAACAGCAAGCAAGCTAATGCAATCGATCTAGATAAGAGGTCGAATTACGAGAAATGCCCAGCGTTCTTTTCTGAAAAGTTCGAAGAACTATTCGACAATAGGAAATTCGCCGTTGAAGGGCTGTGGTTCGAAGATCGAGGAACCATACCAAAGGAGACTAGTACATTCTTACAGGAACTCAGCCTAGATGTGAATATCATCCCGCTCATAGCCGAACAAATATCAGTAGACTCCCTGGATCATATTTATGGTTAAAACAACGACAAAGCATTAGCAAATATCACAATCAATAAGGAGCACAATCACGCGTACAAAGTGATCATTATTACAACCCCCGAACCCCAGAAGAAACCGACTCTTTGGATTAAACCACCTAGTCTTAAAGATTAAACCTGGATACTAGTGTTAAAAATTAAACCAAAATAATTCATAAAAATATGTATCCGAAGACTGATTGATGAACTGTGTTGTTTAGCAACCCCATCAATTTGCGTTGGGTTGGTATTCTTTGTAATCTTTTTAAGTATTTCTGAAACTGTTAACAAGTCGTAAGTGATTGAAAAATGACCATTCGAAAGCCTAATAAATTGCCTATTAATAAGTTTTAATCGTAGATTACTAAAGAACAACGTCAGACAGAAATAACGATGCTTGAAGTTTTCAGTGGAATTGTTGGTTTCAATCCACTAAAAGTATTAAGAGCCTCTTTGGAAGTCTTAAGTTTCCCAAATCACACTAGAAATAAATATTATACGAAAACACTGTTAATATCTCGCAGTTTCCGTGAGCCAGACTTCTATAATCAAAAAGAAAGCCTGTACATTTGTCTGACACACAGGTTTATCAAACATATTCCATTCAATGCACACTTGACGCGTGGTTGGTTTATTGGTATTTTTTGCACCTTTTGGCAGAGTGTAGCAAAGAAGTTACACGAACATATGGTCCATGCTATGTCAAACTATCGAATATGAAAAATCTCGTTTTTCAGATTCGAAACTTTGCTCTTGGATTGTGGACGATACGGCTTGTCGCAACTCTAACCCCTTTAGAATAGCCTTTAATGCCTTAAATAAAGTATCGAATAAGACCATCTTTCAATATATTATGTCGTCAATGGATAGAATATGTTCGTTCCGCAGTTTGCTCCAATTTTCATATTCGGTAGTTTGACATGGTAGGGATGATATGTTTGAGATTAGGGAGCTCACAGCTCACATATTTGTACCCCTCAATTTGACACCTGTTTTTTAGTCGCTCTGGTCACGAAATCCTGGTGACTAACTTCGACGTCGAAAATTGTTGGTGTGTTTGAAAATGTTGTCATTTTATAGCTAACCCTTACATTTTAGCACTTTCCTCCGAAGGAAAGTAGCTATTGAGGTTGCACCCATGACGGAATTTTTGAAAAATTTCTTCAAATCTCCATCGATCCTACCTGGTAGGCACCGAAAATGACCCCCGTAAATATATATATATATGTCTGTTAACACGATAGCGGCCAGAGTTTTTTTTTTCTTCACGAAACTTGGTATATAGCGTTCAACTAGCAAACGATTGAACAAGTTCGTTAACAACCAAAATCGGTCCACCGGGAGGGGGGTTTACCCCGAACCCAAAACACTAATACTGACCCTGCCAGCCGTAGTTTTTGTTATATTTCAACGAAACTCGGCAATCGTTATGTTGATCTAAAGAGAGACATACGTTGTAAAAATAAACGTTCGATTTTTTTTCGAAGTTTTTATTACATGATATTATTATATCCTCTTTCATGTTTAAATGTCTTCATAATTTAATTAGAAGTCTAAATTTTCCAACTTTGTAATGTTTGATAATGTTAAATGATGTCCAATTCGTATGTCGAATCTTGTTTAGAAAAATGCCTTCAATTACCTTCTGTCCACATTTGAATAATTCCTGGACAGGTCACGAATTATCCTATTGTCTGAATGTTGTTTGATGACTTGATTATTCGAATACTCTCGATTTGAGTTTACCAATGAATAATGTAAGAGTGATTCAGCTTTTCCGGTCAAAAACTTTGTTGTTGTTTTTTGGTTTGCCTTGCTGTCCTTTTATGGTGCAGACGTCATTTTGAAGTAATATGTTGTCTAGTTTCGAAACATAATCGTATCCCCTAGTCAAACAGCTGTTCCCTTGAAGCGGAAGGATAACTTCTTGCGTAAAAGTAACAATCAAGAAAACTCTCTCCCAATTGGTCGATTGAAGAGCAGCGTTTAAAGTTAAATTATCTCCATAGAAGGCCCAGCCTCTGGGTCCTATGGCCTATATAGGGACGTGTTAATTGTAGCCAGCTGTTGAGAATTCGTTCGCCTTACATGGACCGTTCTGGGTTCTCGAGTCAGGGCTCTTACGTCGGATCAGGGACCTTTTTCCTACAGATGTCTTATCTTTATCTCGGCGATCTCCTTTTACTACGTGACTCCACATTGTAACTGCTTCATCTTCCTATAAGGCTTCTGGAATATTCCACTGTTATGTCTCATCTTCTCGGTTCTCAGGTGTCGCCCGTAATGGACCCTGTGATCCGGTTTCGTATCGAGGTTGCTGCAAATTAGACATGTTTGGTAAAGAGTGGCTTTATTAAAACAACAAAAAAAAAAAAGATATCTAGGAC